>CM031239.1:653525853-653683282 GCA_018340775.1 Taxus wallichiana var. yunnanensis | reverse complement strand
AGCAAACCACATCTAATTAAAAAGATAAAACAAACAACATATTCAAAACATCATTACATTGTGTTTTCGGAGAAAAGGGTACGTCCCTCTCCGCTCAACTGGAACATAACCCCTTTGGCATAACGCCTTAAGCTACAACAATGGGGGTGGTTCCAGGAACCCCAAAGTAGTCCACGCAAGAGGGAACCTTGTGGACGAAACGGGAAGTGCTCCGCACTACCTATCTGACTAGTAAATCCTTTGTGAGATAGAGTTACAAGTTGTCCCTACGTGACCCTTTTAAGTACACATTTGGACACATTTATTGCCCATTGTGCTTGAAGGGGGAAAAGTCAAGATACTCCCAAACTAGTCATTGTGAATTTTTGGGTAAATCATCCCGCTCGTGGATAATATTTGTAGCACCTAGGACGAGAGAACCACCTAGGAAGATATACTTTGGCCAAGAGCCCACTTTGACCATTCTAAAATAGTGTTGATTTGTGAACCATATTTTCATTGAGAAACATGTGACACGTTACTTTCATTTAGTTTTTACTTGCCTTAGGGCGAGGTGAAACTCTGCCGAAGTGAAGCCAACATTTTTCATCTTTTTGTTGATTTGCTTCCTTCACATTATTTTGACACTTTGTTGATTAGAAGAAGGGTGACTACCTTTGTGTTACCAATCAACAAGCTCTCACTTTTATGTCCTGCTTACGCCCATCCATGTTTGTGGCTAGGTTAGTTAAACATCTAAAGTGTGCCTTGAGGCGTTTTCACGTCATTGGTAGCCATTGTGATCTTGATACCCATGTCAAGATCATCATCAGAAGTTAGGCATGGTTCATCACCATGGACTTCCTTAGAAGAGTTAGCTTGTTTGTATCGTATCACTACAATTTTGATATTTACATCTTGTTTCTTGTAAACTCGACATAAATATCTATATTGTAAGGTTACGTTGCACACATTTTTAACTATTCCTAGCTATACTTTGAGCTTTTTAGTTCGGTTCTATTATTACCTCGATTTCAAAGAGTGCTAGGTGTTACCATTTGTGCATGTTATATCAATAACACCTTGATATCAATACTTCACTTTCTCGCAAAGTGGGTTAACATATCTTGGTGATATTGTTGTGTCATTCACGAATTATAATTGACACTTTTTGAGATATAGGTCTTAATCAAGTTTGAGCTCGCTCGTCGTATATCTTGATTGGGAGGTCACATTGACTTCTTGTATTTACTTACGTTTTGTTCATTCCCTTGAACTTGGCATAAGTGAAGACATCTTGTTAATCATCTTGCAATGTGAAGCTACTTTTTTGAAACGTAGTCTAGGAGGTACTTCATTTAAGTGGGTTTTGGTACCAAATGCTTGTGTCACTGGTGATTTATCACTCTATCACATTGGTATTCTCACATTGTTGACTTATTCATATTCTTAAAACAAATACATCTTGCATTTCACTTAGGGGTAGTCACTAAGCTTTGAACACATTTACAACTTACCCTAGTGAAACTATCACAAAAACATGGCTCCTAAAACACGTCTAGGGTTAAAGAAACAGACATATGAGGAACAACAAGCGCAAGCTTGGGAAACCTCTAACAAACAAGGGTCAAACCCCTTCATTGGACATGACCTAGGACCGTTGTTTTCTATAGAAAAGGAAACAGAAGAGATGGTCGACCATAGTGGAAATGAATTAGAATCACCACATGCAGACTTTGATTTCGACCCCACTCTACTAGATGAATTTCTTCTTAGAAACAAAGATAGAGTGTTGGCATGGGTCATAGAATTAGGGGCCAAATTTCCCATCGAAAATGAAACAATACTACCTACAAATAACGCTACTGAGGAAGAACATCCCCTTATCAATATGGAAGATATTTTAACGCATAGAAAAGCTTCTACCTCTTATGTAGAAAATGATAAAGTGGTAGGGCATAGAATACCCTTTATCAAAGTGCCATGAAGAAACAAGATAGAACATGAGACAGTGAAGAACCTCCACAATACGAAGAGGAGGAACCTTTAGAAGAAGAAGCCACAAACCAAGCCACAATCCAACAACAAATCAGTAACCTAAGCCGACAACTAGCTTTGCTTACTTCCCATGTACAGAAAGATGCAAACAAGAACATTCAAAAGTTGAGGCCTAAGGTTAAAATCAATGAACTCCATCGAGAAAACCAAGGAGAAGAAGACACAGGGTACCATCATGTTTACATCCCTGCTTCTCCCACTAAAGAACAATTGCTCGCACAAGAAGTGTAGTCCATGAAAGTGACACTCAGAGCTTACAAGAGAGCAATATAGGGAGCATCAGGAAATATCAATACGAAGAATTATGCCCCTATCCTTTTGACAAGACAATGACCCTTCAACCCTTTCCAAAGAAATTTGATATGCCAAAGTTTGACAAATATAAAGGGAAAGGAGACCCAAGGGATCATGTTAAATATTTCTACATGGCATGTCAAGAGGTGTCTTATAGTGACAATTACCTCATCAGACTTTTTCCCAAGAGTCTCGGAGGTCAAGCATTGGAGTGGTTTACACACTTACCACGAGGATCAATTTTCACCTGGCCAAAATTGGTAGAAAGATTCATGCGTCACTTCTCATATAACATAGAGAGTGATGTCACCATGGCAGACTTATGTGGGTGCCAAGCAACGCCCAAATGAGACCTTCGCTAGCTTCCTCCAATGGTGGAGAGGGATAGCTAGTTGCTTCCCTTGTGCTTTCCCTGAAAAGTAGCTGGTTAGTATTTTTGTTCCCAATCTCAACCCGGATATAGCTTTCCACCTCCAAATGCATTGTGTTCATACTTTTGAGGAGGTTATCAAGAAAGGGATTCAGATAGAAAAAGATCTCATTGCCAAAGGCACCCTCAAAACCCAATCTAAAGACAACCAAAGTGTCAAACCCATGGAAAATCCGAAGATATTTAACAAAAACAAAAATGTGGTGGGAGACGAAATCACTGATTCCAAACGTGTTCAAACGGTCCAAACTGGTCAACCTTTTAAACTGACCAAGGGCCCAATTCAACCACCACCAAAGCGAAGAACATTCACCTCTCTCAATGAACCTTTGTCAGTCATACTAAAACAATTGGATGTGGCCCACATGATGACCTATCCTACAACACAACCATTTGATGAAAATGCTCCAAAACCTTCATGGTATAAGGAGCATGAATATTGTGAAATGCATCATGTCAAAGGACATAAGATAGACAAATGTCTCATGGCTTCGCCATTATATTCAGACCTCATTGACAATGGGGAGATAGAGGTGGATAACCTTAGAAAAACACAAACACCTAATGAGAAAATGGGGATTTATAAAGAACCATTCCCCAAGCATGATAAGTCAGAAAAGTCAAAGCCGGATCAGGGAGAGTCATCCCAAACTTATAAAGCCATGAATTACTTGTACACCAAAAGAGATAACAATCATTATGATTCACTTATCAGATGTATTCACTCTCCTACTGACCGTGTCAATACCATCCGGATCAAGGGAAAGGACTACATCGTGTAACAAGGCGTGCCCGCCTCGTGATTTCTGGAACCTTCTCCATTAATCCCGCACACCGGTAAATATAACCTTTAGAACAACTTGAAAAGACATCTGCTAAGATTTCGATCTTAGATCTTCTCAAGATATCCAATGTGCATAAGGACATTCTATACCAAACTCTTCAAGGGTCGGGAGTGCCTTTAGAAGTCGATCATGCACACCTTCAAGCCTACGGTGGCAAACATCGCACCGAGTGAACATCTCACTTTCAACCATAGGGAGATCCCTACCGAGAATCCTACACATAATCTTCCCTTATACATTGAGGTAGTTGTCACCCGTAGGAAAATCAAATGGGTGCTTGTGGATAATGGATCTGGGTTGAACATCTGCACGCTTAAGTTGGTCAAACAATTGGGACATACAGAGGAAGATCTTGAGTCCCATATCATCACTATCACCGCATACAACAATGCGGAAAGGGAATCAACAGGTACCATCACGCTGCCTATGGAGGTAGGTCCCACTTGTCATCAGACAAAGTTTCACATCCTAGACTTGGAACTTCCATATAACATGCTTCTAGGCCGACCATGGATTCATGCCATGCAGGCCGTGCCATCAACGTTTCATCAATGCATTAAGTTGAAGCATGAGGGACATATGGTTACAATACAAGGAGATTCAGAGCCCTTTGCTCATTGTAGAGCTCTCAATAGCTTTGCACGAAAGGGTACATACACATGTCCCTCCGTAGATATAGTTGTCCCTCTCCAGTCTGAGGCCATGGAATCCCGGGTGGATTAGATTCTCTTAGTTCTTGTGCTCATGGGGCGTCTACTTCAACATCTCCATTTGATTCATGGGAGATGAAAATCCTAGAATATGGCTATGGGGAGTATAATGTACAACAAGCGCTCTTGGTTTCTGACCTCTCACTATCACCCAAGACTAGAGGTCGACCCAACTACCACTTTAGAAGACCTAGAGAGGAACACACTATTGGGTCGTTCCTACCTGGAGGCTTGTTGGCTGAGGAGAAATTACTTGATCCACCTACGACTTGGGTCCTTGATGATACTTACCATCCTGTTATCGAACCCCGGAATATGAAAAATATAGTAAAATGATGTACTCCATGGGCTACAAAGGCCTAGGATGTGGGAGGAATGAACAAGGACAAAGAGAACCAATCCCTCTTCCACATTTCAAAATAGAAAGATAAGGCATGGGATTCACCCTTATGGAGCACACCCCAACGATCAAGATGCAACTTGTTTCGACGTGAGGATAGCTCGACTATCTAGACAAAGATACGGATTCCCATGTAGCCAATATGAGGATCTCGGCCTCCACGAAACTTTTCATGAACAATGGTGTCCTAACCTTAACCCCCACGAAACCAACCCTTGACCTCAGTATACCCTTCCCTTGTTGAATGGGACCAACAATGTCACATGCCACTAGATTTATTCGAGAATGACGAGGCTATTAGAATTCATGGGCATAAGGGATACAATTCCCATTGAGATCACAAGAAAGGTTTCTTTATCGACTTAGACACTGTGCCTACTTTGGGCGAGGAGGCTGAACTTTCATGGTAGCAAAATTTAAAGAAAAGTGAGGGAAAAAGTTCTAAAGAAAAGCCTCAAAAAAATCAAAGTCCAAGTCACACAGTGAAAACCTCTTTGAGGCACTGGCTAACAAACAAATAAGAAAATCAAAGGACAAACAAAGTGACCACACCAAGGATGAAAATATCATGGAGACATCCTTGGATGAAGATCTCAACCTGCCTCCTGATCCTACGTGTATGGAGGACTTATCAAAATTGCTAGTCGAAGAAACCATTGATGTCAATATTGGTACAAAAGAAGATCCCAAGATAGTAAAATTGGGGCATCACTCTCAACTAGAGAACAAAAGACGTTCACTATGTTGTTGCGAGAGTTTATTGATGTGTTCACATGGTCTTACAAAGACATGCCCGACTTAGATCTGACTTTGGTCATGCACAACCTAGTCATGCACGCAGACGCCAAGCCTATCAAACTGTAAAACTCCAAAGATGCACCCAAGAGTGGCCCTGTTGGTTAAATAAGAGTTGGAAAGATTGCTTATAGCAGATTCATCAAGACCAATTGATTACTCTGAATGGATATCGAACATTGTTCCTATCTAGAAGAAACCTATCGGTATCTGAATCTACATGGATTTTAGGGACATCAATAAAGCTTGCCCTAAAGATGATTTTCCGTTGCCCAACATTGATATGATTGTTGACTCAACAACAAGGTATGAAATGCTATCACTCATGGATGGATTTTCAGGTTATAATCAAATTAAGATCGCTGAAGAAGACCAACACAAAACCACTTTTACAACTCCTTGGGGCACCTTCTACTATCAGGTGATGCCATTTGGCCTTAAGAATGTAGGAGCTACCTATCAGCGGGCCATGACAGTGATTTTTCATGATATGATTCATGATATCATGGAGGACTACGTGGATGATATCCGAGAAAGTCCAAAACAAGAGAGGATCATCCTGTTATTTTGCGGCGTATCTTTGAATGCCTGCGTGAATACAAAAAGGGATGAATCCAAAGAAGTGTGTCTTCGTGTGTTATCGGGAAACTATTGTTATTCATTGTGTCAAGATGAGGTATTGAGGTAGACCCTACTAAAGTGTCTCGCTATCACCGAAATGCCTCCACCCGAGAATATCAAGCAATCACGCAACTTACAGGGAAAATTCAATCCATTTTCCGCTTTATCTCCCAACTTTGCAGATAAATGTCACTCATTCACCCATTTGCTTAAAAAGGACATCACTTTCATCCTTGGGGATCCGAGTAACAACAAACCTTTGCTTTGCTTAAACAAAGACTTGGCTAATCCACCCGTCCTCATGCCTCCCACTCTGGGGAACCACTCTTGCTCTATATTTCCACTACACAATTTGCTATTGGTGTGCTTGCTCACCCAATACGACCTTGTCCATAAGGAGAAATTGGTGTACTATCCGAGTCGCACCCCTCATCGCCTATGAGCTTAATTATCCTCGATTGAAAAGGCTTGCTTGGCCGTTGTTTTTACTTTTCAAAACTTCACCATTACCCGTTGAATACTAAGACCAAGCTCATATCCAAGGTTGACCCACTTAAGTATTTATTGTCCAAACCCGCCTCATAGTAGTAGAATGGCTAATTGGATCATTCTACTAGTGAGTTTGACATAGAATTTTTCCATCAAAAATTGGTTAAAGGATAAGTACTTGCGGACCAGCCTAATGGAAGCACCTTTGCAAAGCACATAACCTTTGAATCTGGATCTCGCCAGATGCTTCTTTCTCTACATTGAAGAATTTGTCATGTGGCGAGATACATTTTGATGGATCATTTACAATTCATGGTTTAGTGTAGGAGTGGTTCTTATTACTCCTTCGGGTGATCCTATACCGCAGATTTTCACATGGGCTTCCCTTGCACGAACAACATTACAGAATATGAAGCACTTATTGCAGGATGAAGCTAGCCATCAAGTGGAATGTTCATCATGTCAAGGTTGTAGGTGATTCACAATTAATTATCAAATAGGTTAATGATGAATATAAGGTTAAGGATGACAAGCTCATACCTTACAAAAAGTTAGTGGAAACTCTAAAGGAGTATTTTGTGCACATTACCTTTGAGAAAATCCCAAGAGTGCAAAACAGATCGGCAGATGCCATGGCAATGTGGGGTCTATGCTTCGTATTCCACCAGGAACAATGATATGCCATTCTTCATAGAAAATCTACGCCAGCCCGTGTATGACATGCCAAAATCTTGCCTGGCTTGTGAGGTTGTTGGTCCCCATTCCCGTGGTACGAACCCATCTTCACCTATCTTAAGGACAACACATTCCCTCCCGATATCTCCCGTTCTGAAAAGTAAAGCCTGATTCACCTAGATAGCCCATTACACCCTTTTAGGAGGTACACTTTATCATCGTGGCTACGATGGGAATCTATTACGTTGTCTAGATGTGATGGAGTCAATCTAGGCAATCAAAGAAGTGCACGAAGGGGTGTGTGGAGCACATACAAATGGAATGGTCTTGGCTAAGAAATTGTTGAGAGTAGGTTACTATTGGCCTACCATGGAAACTAATTGTTGCAATTATGTTAGAAAATGTGTACTTTGCCAAAAGTATGGAAATTTCATTCATGCTCATCACAACCATTGCAACCTATCACTACCCCATGGCCATTCTCCAAGTGGGGACTTGATTTAATAGGAAAACTTACTCCTACCTCATTTGATGGTCATACACATATCATCATAGCTACATAATATTTTACAAAATGGGTGGAGGCTATCCCTTTAACCTATGTCACAGGAGCACATATTTCTAAATTTATCATGAATCACATCATTTGCCGATATGGTATTCCCGCACCATATCACATCGATAATGGGAAGTCATTTAAGAAAAAACTGTGAAAGGTCTTTGCCAACGGTTCCAAATCAAGTTAAAATGGTCCACGCCATATTACCCTCAAGGTAATGGACAAGCTGAGGCAACAAACAAGAATTTGGTAAGGATAATGGAAAAGATGGTCAACAAAACAGGTCAAAATTGGCACCTACAAATCCATCTAGCCCTTTGGGCTTACCGAACATCCATTCGCACTCCTACGGGTGTGACACCATATTCCCTAGTGTTCGGGACATAATCTATCATCCCTTTAGAGATCGAACTTCCATCCCTGAGAATTTCTCTTTGGGATTATCTGGATAAGGATGAAGATTATCGAGTGGCAAGACTGGCTGAGTTAGAGCTACTAGATGAGAGGCACATTCGCACTCTTAATCACCTGAAAGTGTATCAACACAGAGTCTCTAGAAACTATAACAAGAGAATCATCCCTCGTTAGTTTGAGGTTGGTGATTTAGTTATGAAGGAGAACTAGTTCAACACCAGAGTAGAGTGAGAAAAGAAAGGGAAGTTCGAACCACATTGGTTGGGACCCTATGTCATAGTCGCCAAGTACGGCACATGGGTGTTCAAACTAGCTCACCCCAATGGTGATGAGCTCCGAGAGCCCATGAACGCCATGCATCTTAAGTGGTTCTATACTTGAACATGGCGCAAAGGAAGTTAAAAAAAATACAAAAAATTCAAAAAATCAAAAAAAAAAAAGAGAAAACAGGTCATCCACTAGTGAAAACCACGTAATTGTGGCACTTTGGACAAGTCCTTGGGTGAAAACCAGTTTTTGGTGCCTTGGGAGGATTCATTGTTCACAAGCATTCTCATAGGAGGGTAGTTTTTTGGCCTAGACCTGGTTCTACCTTCAAGATTTCTGTGCGCCCCATCCTGTCAAGCCTTGATCCAGCTTTGCCTTCTTTTATTCGTCTGTGAGGGTATGGTCTTTCGCTATTTCCCATCTTACGCTGGGGGAAACTCAATGACTTCACCTTCTTGTTCATAAACGCATGGCTTCTGGCCTTGTATATTCCCCATCTAAACGTCTGGGGCATCCACGCTTTCTTGGTTACCTACACATAGCTGGAAAACTAGAAAAACACAAAAACAATAGAAAACACCAAAACAATAGAGCATTGTTTCACAAAAACCTAAAACAATAGAACATTGTTTATTTCACAAAACCTAAAACAATAGAAAATTGTTTCACAAAAACCTCAACAATAGAAAATTGGTGCATGAAAACATATCTTACAAACACATTTACTTGCATTGTCTTGCTTCCTTACTTTGCTTATATTGCTTGTATAGTTTTTGCATTCTTGCTTTTGGGTTGTTTGTTACTTGGGAGTACTTTGTTAGGATTCATATTTTCTTACTTAGATTAGATTTATTTTTGCTTGTGCATATTGTGGTACTTTTTTACATGCTAGTAAATCTTGGGAAATCATGATGTAATGTGTTAATTCATTATGTTCTTTCTTAAGCATTTGATTGTGTTTGTTACATGTTAATAAAGCATGGTGAATCATGGTGTATTGCATTAATTCCTGATGTTCTTTGTTAGCATTTGGTTGTGTTTATTGCATGTGCTCTGTTTTGTTATCATTCACATCACATTACCATCATTATCATCACATCTAACATCATCTATACATCATATATAAACAAAATGCTAAGTTTTACATCATGCATGTATGCTAAGCTAATCATCACATATCGTATCATCAATGGGGGCAAGAGGGGTTATGCATGATCAAAAATCTATCCCCCGCACCAATATCATCATATCATCCCATCCATATACATTAAAATAACACATGAGAAATACATTTGATATCATCTACAGATCTATCATCTAACATCCACAACACATGTATACATCAAACATCAAAATCAGATACATACAAAGTACAAAATCAGATAACACATCCATAAGTGCTGAATCAAAACATGCAGCATGCAATGAGAATCAATGTATGCCCACTCATGTCACAACGCATCCATAAGTGCTTGAATCAAACAAATGCAACATGCAATGAGAATCAACATAGAGTAATTTCTGAAAAGGGGTATTTCACATCATAGAATTATGCCCACTCGTGTCACATGCATCAGAGTACAAAAACAATAAAATACATCATCTCATAACCATGTGTATCTGAGCCAAAACAAAGTAATCCTCATATATATATGTGTATATATGTGTGTGTGTCAAATATACATCTATATCAAAAATGGATACAAATCAGTGCTCTATATCAAAAATGCCTTCAGCTGAGGCGTACAAAGATGATACATCAAAAATGTCTATCCACATACATACAATGTCTAGATAGGTACTCAATACAATACATCATCGATACACAATGCCATAAAAAAGGGGCATGTATATGAAAGAATCAAGCCTTCATCATGAGGCATCATCATAATACATATACAAGACTGTACATCAAAATCAACCTTCATAAGAGGCATACATATAAAAGAATCTGTACAACAAAAATGTGGCTCTCAACCATAGCTCTCCCTCACCGGGGCTCCCAGATCTGTCCTCTGGATGATGGAACACTAGAGGCTGGGATGGTGCCTGGTCTAGCTGGCTACTCTGGTAGAGGTTGTCTCACTGATCTGGTCGAATGGCTTGATCTCCGTGATCGAGAGCCTGATGCACTCGACCCTGACAACTGTGGCAGTGCCACTGCTGCCCGCTGGTGGAACCACTCTGTAATAAGCAAGTCCTATAAAATAGGGCCTCACCACCAAGCCTAGTGGCATCACGTATTAGTCCACATCTCCGGGAGGTGAGTGCTTCCTCGAAGGGCAAGTATCTCGCTCACTGTCACTTAGCCCAAGTCTCGCCTCGGCCTATCTAGAGGTAAGCACCTCTCAATCTCTCTCTCGTAGTCATAGAATCGAATGCAGCTCAGCGCGGGCCTGGTCCCTCTGTGCTAATAATGCCTATGATCGGCATACACATGGTCTCTCTATGCAACGACCATGCGCACCTGTGATTGGGACTGATGAAGGAGGCTCAATATCTCGAGCCCCTATGCCACTTCTCTCTCGATCCGGCTCCACCATGCTACTATGTCATCTCTTGGGCTGGCCTGGGCCCGAGCCTGATCCCGCTCTGAAAGTAAAGTCACAATGTGAGCTCGGCCTCATCTCTCTCTCTCTATCGTGCAGCATCACACACACCAAGCCTCGAGCCTCATCTCTCTCTCGCTCAGCCACGCCCCTCTCGGCCTATGGCCTCATCAGAATCGCACCATACTATGGCTATCTGTGCCACTAGCCGGGAGGTCAGTGTGTGCCTGTGGACTCGGTCCCCGAGGTGCTCTAAGACTGTCCCTACCAAAGACCCTACGCTCGGGTGGTGGATGATGCTGTCTCGTACTCGGGCCCCCGCAACCTTGGTCCCGTGCTTGTGGGGCACCCTGTCCATCATGTGGGATGCCATCAAAGGGATCCTCTGGATCTGGCCCCTGTGCCACTGCCCTCACCCTGCACTCTGCTCCGTGCCATATCTCTATAGGTGGGTGAATGCCTGCTACCCAGGCCTCCTCTAGAATAGTGAGTTGCCGGGGTAATACTATAACATACCAAGCTACATAATCAGTTGTGGTCCCGGGGTCTCTCACCTGTCGTAATGGGTCCCATACCTGTGGGACCACCTGTGTGAAACTCGCCCTACCTCGGGCCACTAATATACGAGGCCCCATGGTCTACCTCTCTGAGTCCCTGCGTGCATGCCAGATATCTGGCTCGGGGACCCCCTGTACCCTACCAAAGCTGCCACCTGCACTCTGTCTACTCGGTATAGCTCCATGATATAGCTGCAGCTGCTAATAAGAAAGTGCTCCACTAGGCACACGCTGAGCTCTATGGCATCCTCCTCTAAGCCACCGGAAATGCTATATATATGACTACCAGATGACATCTATCTCAACCACCTCGTCGAACTCCCACCTATATCTCGGAATAGCTACCAAGATGGCCACGTACATCTCCACCACTGCTACCTGTGCCATGTATGATGGCTCCTCAGATCTCGACACACGGAAAGGGCCCACAGGTGGTGTCCAATCGCAATATGATCCCATGACCATATTTGTAATAATGATCCTGGACCCACGGTCTTCTGACGACCATATGGTATGTAATCAAGTGTAAATCCCAAGATAAATGGGCCAAAAGATACATTGCCCCAACAATATCTCTCTCGCTGTAAATGCCATGAACCAATGGTAGTAGTCCTCTCGTAAATGAAGTCCATGTCTTATCAGTGAGTAGGAACCCACTGATAAGAGCTATAATGTAGAGAGGTCCCCGATGCAATGTGGGGTCGGAGATGTACTCATGTAATGCTATAGTCATCCCGTCATGCAGGATAACGTCAACACCAAATAGGGCACTATAAGCTACTCTAATCAGCCCCGCATCCAAGCTCAGATTTCGATCAAAGTTCCCATCATCGGCATGTGAAGGATCCGCCAAATGTCCTTAATGGTCGCCGTCATCTCTCCTGTGGGAAGTCTGAAACATTGACTCTCACTATGCCATCGCTCGGCTAGCGCAGTCAAAAGTCCGTGATCTAGTATGATAGAGGGCGTTTGAGCCACGAGGCCTAGCCCTTCCCACCTCAAAAGATCACCATAGCTCGCCTGGTCGCGTTGGCACATACGCCCTCTAGCTCGCAATCCGGGTATGTTGCTCCCGCGTCTGCAAAATTGGTAGTCATCTCTGCAAAATAACATGCCGCTCATTAGTTCCTAGCATTTCTTCTAAAAATCTATCTCACATTTTAGGTTAACCCAAAAACCCTAAAAATTCTTCTAAGTGTCATGTTTTTGGACACTTTCCTATCTTTTTTCCGCCTGTCTAGGTGCCTACGTGCCTTTTTTTGGCGTGTGTGCCACATTTCTAGCGCCTTTGCTTTGCATGCATGTGTCTTTTGGGTGCACTTGCACCTCTTTTGAGTGTGCCGCACGCCCTTTTTGGCATGTGCGCTACACATTGGGTGCCTGCACTTGCGCGCGTATGCCCCGTGTGTGTGCTTGCCCTATTAGTGCCTGCACCACGCTTTTCACGTGTGCCCCATTTCCACACGTGTGTGTGTGTGTGCATATATGTACTTGTGTGTGCTGCGTGTGCATGGTGTGTGCATGACATGCTAACGCATACATGCAGTGTGCGTTTTGGCGCATGCGCCCCCAAAAAGATGCCTGCACCCCCAAAATGGCACTCGCCACCCTATCCCACACCGCACCTACGCACAGGAGCACCGACACATTTTCCTATGGCTAAAAGCTAAAATTAAGGCATTAATGACAAAAATTAACGAGCAAGGTTTCGATACTCACAAAGGGGCCATCGTCCACGTGCCGCTGGTACCCTCGGATTGCATCTGCGTGCCTCAAACGGTCTCGTGATCACCATGGTTCTCCCGAGGGTCGAGCCTCACAAGAAAATTTCTAAACGATCGCTTAAAATGATTTGGTCGCGATGTTTTTACCCCCCCTGGTGGGGTATATTAACTTGTTTTTCACCATTAGGAGGGCCGGGAGGCCTGTTTCGATCGCCATTTTCTCCTCTATTCACTGTGGAATAATTATTTTTATTAAATAATTATTTTCTCTTATTTTTCACCGTATTGGGGCATTTTTTGTTGTCAATACCCCTTTCTTCTCCCTCGGACAATTTTATTGCTCCCTGGTGATTTTTATTCTTCTCCACACTCTGTAAATAATTATTTTTCCAATAATTATTTTTTCATAATTTTTCCACTAAACCAGGACATTTTTGTTGTTTGTTCTCCTTTCTTCCACCTAGGGCACTTTCTGTTGCCCCTAGGCCCTTCACTTTCTTCTTCTATTTTCTTCTACTAGTCACCATGGTTTGGAAAGCAAAAACAATAAAAACAATATATATATCAAAAATTCCAAAAATAGGCAAAATTTTTCAAAAAATCCTAAAAAGTAAAAACCCTACAAAAATGGTAACTTGCTTATTACGGCTGAAACTTGTGTCTTGCGCATGGTATTTTCTCCATATCCTATTGGTTTGTCTCACATCTTCCCGATTAATATGACTCGCGGATCACCAGATTCACAACCATTCACAAAGCTAGTTGTTTGCTTCGTCTGTACTGGGGTACTTTCATTACTAAAGGTTTTTTTGTTGTGCAAAACGCTTTTCATGGATCCCGTGTCCATTGTCATTTCCCCTTGCATGTATCCTTGCTTGGGGCATCATTTTTAACCCTTGTCATCAATCACGAACTTGTGGATCTCTTCAACACTGATAATAAAACATTTATACAATTGTCTTGACCGTTGTTGGGTTGGATATGTACATTTGTACTTGTTTTTCCGTTATATGAGCTTGTTTCCTTCTCATATTTGCATTGCATTATGTATGATGCGTAGAGTTGGTATTTTAAGCAATGGAAAAGTGTTCGTAGAATGGCTTTTCATGTCATTCTACCTTTTCGTATGCTTATATTTTTCATAAGGACCGATGATGTAGTTCCTATGACAATATGATGACATCAAAATTATTCCAATAAATAGTGGCTAGAGGCTAAGCTCTTCTCTCCCCTCCTCCATATTTCTTCTACATCACTTCCCTTTCACTCCTACTTTTCTCTCTCATCATCGGGGCATCCTGCCTCTTCCCATTCTTCTATCTATCTCTCACCTTTTTCGATCATCGATCGACTTCTTTCATCACCCCATTGACACTCGAGGGGGCATCTCTCCCTCCTATTAATTTTTCTTCTATCCCTTCAAAATTTTCTTCCGTCTACTATCTTTGAAGTGGCGTCACTTACGCCACCCCAAAGAGGGGCAAATGTAGACACCTATAATTACGACCCGAGCAATTTAAATACTTAAATTGCGCTAATTATCTCCTTTCCCAAAAATTGATGACATATCATCAATAACGCTCATCTTCTCTTCCATTTCATTAATTGATTACATTACGCTAATTAATTAAGTCACCTATCCAACACATACCCTAGTTTCTGAATTTCTTCTCGCACGGGTCGTTTGATCTTTCGCAGCCCCGCTTGTGCATTGTAGAGTCCTCTCGCAACCTATTTGCAGGTGGATTTGAATGTGATTTCTTTGGTTCCTTCTTTACGGGGTCGTGGCTGATCAATTTTGTCGGGAACAAAAATAACGATAGTAATTTGGTGACTCGGAGGGGCATCTTCTGCTAGATGAAGAGATCAGTAGCCTTGAAGCATCCATTGGGCGTGGAGTCAAGAATAATGGCCTGATACTAATCCTACCTCTGATTCACGAGCCCGACCATTTGCACTCTCAATTTTCATAAGAAATATTGAAACAAGGCTTCTGAGAGTAGAAAATTGTTTTGACCCAGGGCTACCATCCTCCCTGAATGGACTATTTCAAAGACAACTTTTTAGTTGCTCGCATTTGTTTTATTTTGAAATAACAACTATTATAGGAAACTATGGGTCTCTTTGTCATGAATACTGAAAGGGATAACACGTTCACTTGGAGGCACGTTGAACTGTGTAACGATGCAACCTAGAGCAACAAAGAACCTGTGCCACAACACTTAGGGAAACAAAACTACACTATAATAAAAACACACATACACACTTAGGGAAATTAAAATCATATGCTAATATTTAGAGGGGTGGAAACTTCCAACCGGTCAAGAGCAATGTTTGAGATGGATCCCATTCACGGGATCTGTAATTCTTGCCATCCAATTTAGCTAGTGGAAGGCATTGCCACTCTTGCACTCTGTGATCATGGAAGGGCCACCCGGATGGCATCAAATTTGGAGTGTTTCTTTGGCTTATCCCAATCGCATCCCATTTTAGAAGTAAGTCCCCTTCTTGAATGGTCCTCATTCTTACCTTCTTGTCAAAACTCTTTTTATCAATGTTTGATCCTTCCTCATGACTTGTAGTGCATGCTCTCTTACCTCTCCTACCACCATTAGCTCTGCATACCCGATTGCCATAGGCTCAAACTCAGCTAGTTCAAAGCTGTTTCATGAGTTCCAAAGCGGAAACTCTAATGATATGGGCAATACTACCTCGTTTCCATATAAAAGCTTGTATGGTGCGCTCCCGTGGATCTTTGGATATGACCCTATCAGCCCATAGAGCTTATTTGAGCTATATATGCCAAGTCCTCGTGATTTTCATCAAGATTCCTTATGATAATCCTTAATAGGTTTTTATTTGTGGACTCTGCTTGGCCATTACCTTGAGGGTAATAATTTGATGAGGTGCTGAGATACACACCATTCCTAATTGCCCATTCAAAGTGATCTTTGTACCAAGGAATGCCAATTCATTATCTGATATAATAGTGGCAAGGAATCCAAACCTAGTGGCTATTCCTTCATAAAAATCCAAGATGTTGGATTCATTTGCTTCTTTTAGTGCCATTGCTTCAGTCCACTTGGTGAAATAGTCTGTTGCAGTGAGTATCCACTTGTGGCCTTGGCTTGAATTTGGGTTAATCACCCCAATGAAGTCTAGTCCCCATTGCATGAATGGTTATTCCACTGAAATGGGATGAAGGGGTAGGGCTGCTAGCTTCTCCTTTCCTATGAAGAATGCACATCTTTTACACTTCTTGATCCATGAATAGCAGTCCCTGAACACTGTAGGCCAATAATAACCAACTTTCATGATCTTGAGAGCTATTACTCGAGGGGCAAAGTGACCTCTTGCTTCTCCATCATGGAATTCATGCAACACTCTCTCAATCGACTGTCTCAATGCAACTTAATAGAATACCATTGATATCCTTCTTAAAAAAGACACCACTAATAAACACATATGGGATAACTTGTAGTCCAAGTATCTTCTCTTTGCCTTGTTCCATTCTACAGGGCACAAACCTGTTTGAAGGCAATGCACCAAGGCTTAGGTCCAACATGGAGCAGGTGCATCATCAACTAGTTATTCTTGATCATTATGTAGAAATAGGATAGCCTCCTTTTCACCTACTGATTCAACCTGATGCTTGGAGGTGAGCTGTTCACACAGTGCCTTGCCTCTAACCATTTTAGTCACCTTGATCTCAATGTCATATTCTATTACTCGGGTGATGCAATCTGCCCTCTTCTCACTCAAATCCTTATTTAAAAGGAAGTCCTTGACACCAGCATGAGATACTAGTAGTTGAATCTTGTTATTTGAGACCAAGTTCCTGAACTTCTTTAAGCTCCTAATAACAACAAGGAACTGTTTTTCAATGAAAAAGTATTTTACCTCATAGTATTTCAAGCTCTGACTGAAGAAAGCTATGGGTTGCTCTAAACCTTCATTGTTGGGCTGGACCAAGATGGTTGAGATGGTTTCTGACCCTCCAAAATAATATAACATGAAGTATTTTGAAAGTCCGGGTTAACAAGAGTTGTAGCCTATGATATTATGAGCTTGATGGCCTCAAAACTCTCTTTCCCTTTTTTGTTGTCCATTTAAATGTGAGGATATTCTTTAACATCATTGTTAAAGGCTTCACAAGAGTCAAAAATTCAGATTACTAAACTTGTGAACAAATTTTATCCTCCCCAAGAAGCTTTGGAGATACTTTTTATGTTGTGGCAATGGAAGTGTCTAGATAGCTTCAACTCTTTCAGGGTCAATTGCTAACCCTTTTCTAGAGACAATGTGGCCCAACAGTTTCCCTTCATGAGCTAGGAACACACACTTTTTGGGTTTAATGACACCCCAAACCTTCTACATCTCTGAAATACCTGTCTAAGGTGAAAGAGATGGTCTGCAACATTTTTTGAAAAGACAGTGATATCATCTAGGTACACTAGGACTATGTTGTTGATCAAGCCTTTGAATGCCATATCCATAGCTCATTGAAATGTTGCTCCAACATTTGATAGTCCAAATGGCATTTTCCTATAAGCATATGTTCCCCATTTGGTGGTGAAGGCTATCTTGAATTTATCTTATTCTCTCACCATTATTTGGTTATAACTTGAATACCCATCTAACAATGAGAACCTCTTAGAACCAACTACAACTTGTAGGATCTGTTCTTCTGATGGAAGTGGGTAGTGATCCTTAAGTGATGCTCTCTTTAGTTCATGAAAGTCCACACACAACCTGATTTCTCCATTTTTCTTTCTCAAGGGTACCAAGTTAGCAACCCAACTTGAATGCTTGATTGGAAAAATGATATTAGCCTCAATCAACTTGTTTAATTCTTTTCTCATGAGAGGCTCGATGTGGGGATTAATTGGCCTTTGCTTATGTCTGAAAGGCTTAGCTCCTAGGTCCAACTTGATGGTGTGTTGTACCAGATCTAGGTTAAAACCTCTTAAATCTTTATAAGTTTAGGCAAAGACATATGAGAAATCTTGACAAAGTTGAATAAATTCAGATTTTTTTCTTTGAGTGCTCACTTTGCCAATCTGCAATGTTTTTCCTTCTTCTATAAAAATAGGTTCTGAATCTTCACCCTTTACCTGAATATTTTCCTTTTCTTTTTAGAATTGGTCATTTGGGTTGAAGATTGATTCCAAAGTGACAAGACCCTTTGGTATTTTGTTGGTCCTCAGCTATACCACTTGATCTCCATGCTACTGCTCCAGTATGTCTTGATTCCTGGAGGAGAATTCAGCTTTCTCTTGTAGAAATTTGACAATTTGTTGATCACTTTCAAAGACTTGCCAGCTTGTGTTGTTGTCTGGGACAGCTGGCCTTACAACTAGCTTGATATGGGGCTGATGCTTATCATTCTTGATACTATCCACAAGATCGAGATGCTGCCCCAATTGATGCCAATATGTCTGCTACTTCATTCTTCTTCCGGGATGGAGTTGATGCCGAATACCTCAAAATCCTCAATGAGGTCCCATACCTAGTTCTTATAACTCTTTAACAGAGTCGTTCTTGGCAGAATTTTTCCTCGGACTTGATTAACAACTAGTTCACTTTGTCACCAAACACTGCAAGTTCTTGATTCCTCGTTTCCTTGCCCAATGCATCCATGGACCAAAGCCTCATACTTCTTTGTATTGTTTGAATAGGAAAATTAGAAATGGAAAGTGAGCAAAGATTTCATACCTTGTGGGGAAACAATCATAGCTCCTCCTCTAACTCCTTGTCTACTTCTTGAGCCATCAAAGAATAACTACCATACCTCATTGTCATCTTTGTGGTCTGGCTTAATGATGTCAAGAAGAGGCTGATTTTCTTCATGCAAACAGTAGACTCCTAACTTAGACTCATCCATCTCTTTATAGGGGTCAAAAACATGCCTCTTGTTTGCCCACTCGTCGAGAGTCAAGTCTGGGATACACCCCACCTTGGTATCTATCTCACAAGTGCTTGGGAGGTCTCCAAATCAAAGGCTGAACAATTGAAATTGATTGGGCTAGGTACATAAGACTCAATATGGTAATCTGCAATGGGCTCATATCTAATTGTGGCCTTAGCTCCATACCTTCTTCTAAAAATCGTATGCGACCAATTAGTAGACAAATAGCCTCCAATTTTGGTAGTGAAGTCCCTGGACAAACACAATGCAAAATGTGGTGGCAAGTCTATGACTGATATGTTTTGCAATACAGTCACATTGGGGTAGGCATGTAGTGTGAGGCTCAAATCTTTAATGACTCAACAATATTGTCACTACTGTCCCATCTAATTGCACTACCCCCTTGGAGATGACTTCGTATTGGAGACCTAGTTGATCAACTATTTGCTTTGGCATTACAAAGCTACTTGCCCCCAAATCAATCATGCAATTGTGTACCAATTTGTCCCCAATGATCAATGAAACATAAAATGGAGGTGGCTTCAGATTCTTACCTTGTTGTCCTCCATGGTTTCCTTTGGGTTGAGCCGCATTGGCAAGCACTTTCTCGCTTTGGTTAGGTGGCTGGTTTGAGCTTGACCAATTGGCCATAGCAGTCTGCAATAGATCTCTCTATGTCTAGAATGGCTAGTGACTCCCACATTGAAATGTTCACATTTGTCTTCTTCATTTGTTTAATGATATTAAATGGGCTATCCTTCTGCTGCCCCTTACCTGGTACAATTTTCTCTTGCACATGGGTTGTCACAACCGGTGCCTAGGTGGATTTGGAAGGTGGCTTGGATTGACTCTGCATATTGGGAGTTGCACTTTGGGTGCCAATACCTTGTGGAGTAATGGAGGGTTGAGGATTCCCGAGTTTGGTGATTGTCCTTCTCCAATATTTCTCTTTTTGGACCGTGTATTAGCAGCCACACTTTGAGAAGGGAACTGATTCATTCCACAAAAGTCTTCAGCTTGTTAATTAACAAGCATAGTTTCACTTAGAGATGCTTCTTGTTGAACTCCTTATTGCTAATTTTATTCTTGACTAGACTCTTGTGACACACCACTGGTCTGTACCATCAAGGCTTGGGTTAGTGCACCATTGAAGCACATTGATTGGTTATTAGGCTGATTGCATGGGAAACACCAATCATATTCTTGGGCCATATTATTTTGTGTTGGGACCAAGGCCCTTGATGTTGAAGTAATGTTTGGATCATATGACTAGAAAGGCCTAACAACTTGAGGTTGTCCTTGGCTTTGGTTTTGATTTCTGACAGCCCTAAATTTGGTGGCCTATTTTACCGATATGGGGTCTAGCATGATCATCGAGTTTGAGGTTGATATGGCCTAGAACTCTGAGCTTGTTGCCTCTTAATAGTTAATAACTCATTCCCTAGGTTCTACAGTTGTTTCATAACTTCTTGAAGATCTTTTGAGGTACTAGAGGATGAGGTGGAGGCTTCAGCTAAACTTTGATTCCTAGGAGTAGGCATAGGAGCTAATGTGGGTGTTTGGCTGGTGCTTGGGTTTCCTAATTCTGGATATAGAGGCATGGGTGGCCTAGGAGCAAGTTTTCTAGCTTGAATTAAACAATTTTCAACTCTTATGGAAATGCTATAGGCTACAAGTAAGGTTGTGCCTCCCATTGATTGAATCATTAAAGCAATATAAGAATTTAGAGCTCTAAGAAAGTATAAGAAGGCACCTTCATCTGTGGGCTTTACAACCACTGGAATCCTATCCCATGTCCTTTGAAATCTGAGGTTGAAATCTCAACTACTCATTAGGAGCTCTCTTGATTGTTTTTAGTTGTTCCAACAAGGATAGATTATCCCCCTTTTCTCCAAACTGGTCATGAAGAGCTCTGCACAGATGGTCCCAATTATGAATATAGCCTGCTTTATTAGACTCCTGAACCATTGTGAAGCTTTACCCTTGAGTGAAGAGGCTACCAATTTGATTTGCAATGTCCATCGAGTGATCTCATGGATTACACAGACATTTGCAATGTCTTGAACGTGGTCACCAGGGGAAGTCTGGTTTTCTCCAGTGAAATATGGGATGCTCTTTAAAGCTACCATTGGGACTGGATTTTGTGCATTAAGGGCGAGTGGGTTGCTGCCAGTGAAATTGACATAAGGATTTGGCTGTGCCATCCTGATTGTCCTGAGAACCCTTGATTGAAAGAATAACCTACTAGGAGGAGGTGTTGACAAGGCTCTATTTGGTGGAGATGGAGACCTCTGGGCTCTTCTCCCCCTTCTCCTTATATCTGGAGACAAATGCAGATAGAAAAACCATCCCTCTTCTCTAGTTCTTGACCTTGTTTGTATTCTTCTCATGAACTTGGCAAGCTTGGGCTATTGAAAATAGTGGATTATGTCCCTTCTGGAGTCACCAGATGTGTAGTTTCAAAACTTATTAAAAGCTAGAACTTGCAACAAGTGCACATTAATCTTGCTGCAATAAAAAATGAAGACTTCTTGTCCCACCGAGCATGCCAAAACTATTAGTGCAGAATCACAACACCCCTGAATGCTTCTTGCAACCTGATGGGTTGAGAATCTCAATGTGATTACACAACATGGAGCATCTCTTAAAGTGTGGGACCTTGTGAGTTGAGAGAGCTCTCTAGATTAAGGCCAGTTCCTATTCCTCTATTCAGGTGCATACAAATATATTACGAGAGGATCTATTATAAATCTACTCTATTTACCAAGGAGACAGGGTCGAGGAGATGCAAGAAAATAAACTAAGCTAACGAGGTGATGCACCAAAGGAATGTTAGACCCTTGTTTTGTAGTTTAACACAGACCATGAAAGGCAATACAAACACTATGCATAGATGACCAAATTGCAATAAGAGATCGGAGAGACAATAATGAATACATGAGAGGGTTGAGAAACATCCATAGACATATATTATTACTCAAGAGTCGATATAGTATATTGCAGTGGCCAAGAAGCAAAACTTGCATTACAACCCTGAAGGAGAGGTTAGAAAAGCTCCAAAATCCTTCTATGACCAAAAAAAGAAGGGAGGGCGCAAAACAAAAATGTCCAACCTTTTACAATGAGTCTTGACCCTTCCTTTATAGATTCGACACAGAGGGGAGAAAGAGAGAGAAGTGGGAAAACTAGTTCAGAGTTCAACTACTATCATCAATGCCTTCTACAAATCCACCCCAAATCATTATGTATCGTATCAATTACTCATTCAAAGACCGAAGGAGGAGGAATGACAGATTAGATCAAATCTGATTTGGTTATTAGGAAAATAGATCCTGTATTAATGGCACGAAGACATTTATCCATTTTCACCCACTTAGCTTCTCCAAAATTAAAGTTTCAAATCTCCATGGCATAGACGAGGCCGAGATCTTTCCAAGAGTGTCATATTTGTTGGATTTCGAGCACTGAGTCAAAAGATATGTCCATTTGAAATTTAAATTGGGTCTGTGAAAAATGGCGGGAATCAACTACCAAAATGTACCCCCCTTTCGAAACCGGACATGTGGAGGTCTAGCGGATGTCTGAGGGCTGCCTTTGTATTTATATTTTGAAGTTACGCCGGGTTAACACGTGGCTTCTTTAGCGGTTCACTCAGTTTCTTCATGTTTTGGCTAATTATTTTTGTTCGGTGGGGTCTTATATTTGACTGGGGACACACGGAGGCCTGACGCTTGTTTGGAAACCTTCCCCAATTTTACTCTTGGATTAGCGTTGTGCTGACACTTGGCATCCTCCACTAGCCTGTCTCAATGCTTTGACTATTCAACCCCGACCTTGTCCCTTTATGAAACTAGATGCGTGGAGGCTTCGTGCTCACTTAGAAACCCGCTCAGGATTTTCCTTTGAAGGAGTGTCGGGTTGACACCTGGAAGCCTCCACTAGGCTCTTGGACTTTTCAATGGCCGCTCTTACCTTTTTAGGCCCTGAACACGTGGCGTGGCGCTCATTCTCCATACTTAGCTGATTTTGGGCCCACTATCTACCTTTTTAACTTTTAGTGTGGAATCTACCCCTCTTTGGGCCTAATACATATGGGGGGATATGGTGCTTGTTCGAGTCTCCCCTTTTGGATTTAATCTTTGGAGGTGTCGTTGTTTGGACACTTGGCAATGTCCACTGTCTCCTCCATACTTAGTTGTTTTTGGGCTCATTTTGTATTGTTTTAGAGCCCAAAGACTTGAAAATTTTCCATTCCTTCTCTCTTGAGCCTATGACTTCTTTGACACTGTCTTCTCCTTCCCGACCTTGCTTATTATGTTTTTGAGCCTGCCTGTAATCTGTTTTCTAGATTTGGAGCACGAGTTCACTCGACAGAGCCGTTTCTTGAATTTCTTCTTGCACGGGGTCATTTGATCTTTCGCAGGCCCCGCCTGTCCATTGTAGAGTCCCTCTGCAACTTGTTTGTAGGATTTGAACGTGATTTCTCTAGTTCCTTCTATGCGGGGTCGTGGCTGATCAATTTTTCGTGAACAAAAATAGTGATATGAGTTCACAAAAAAATTGTATGGAAAGAAAGATCACATAACATGAAATCAAAAATTTACAACAAAAGGAAAACTACATAATAAAGAACTGAACATAAAACATTGAAAGAAAAGAACATAAAACATTGATCCTTCTTCCTTGGAATGAGTGGCCACTCATTCCTTGGAAGAGGACTTAATTCATACTTTCAAACTTAATTCAAAACCTGCAGAACAATTTCTCTCAGAAGATTAATGAGGAAGAACAAATATATTATTCTTGGTAGTGAAAAATTACATATAAGAGTGTGGGAGGTTGCATTTATAATTCATGCATCCAACCAAATCCTTATTTTGGGAAATACAATATTATCTTATTTTTATTCAAATCTTAACAACTAAGATCTCCATGTCCACAAAATATGGAGAGATATATATTATTGGAGTCGAAGTCTTATCTCGCTTATTTTAGGAAGATTTGATCCCAAATCTTCTCCTTGATTTTTAGTAACAAGAATAACATTGATTTTATTATCCTACTTTATTGGAAGGAGGTTTTCCTTAAAACATTACTTTGACCAAATACCTCTCCTAGATTTTCCATTTGACTTTTCTTTTTTTGTAGAACTTTTGGTGCTCATCTGATACACTTTTTCCTTGGACTGCAACTCACTAAAAGTTAGATTCATTTTTATTGGTAAAACTTGTAGAAAATCTAAATTATGTTTTTGTTAAACACATTTCTATGAACAAAAACCTCTCTCAGATTTTCCATTTGACTTTTCTATTTCTAGTTGTGGAACTTTTAGTGCTCATTTGATACACTTTTTCCTTAGACTACAACTCACTAAAAGTTAGATTTCTCCTTATTGGTAAAACTGTAGCAAATATGAATGAGGTTTTTGTTAAACACATTGCTATGAACAAAAATATCTCTTAGATTTTCCATTGGATTCTTTGATTATTCACAATTCCTCATTTTATGCAAGTTTGAAACTAAAACTGCAAGTTCCGAAGCTAACTCCAATTGTTCAGGAGCTAACTCCCATTGTTCCGGAGCTAACTCCATTGTTCCAGAAGCTAACTCTATTGTTCCAGAACTAAATCTATAGTTCGAACTAAAGCGTAAGTCTACGGAACTAAAACTGTAAGTTCTAGAGCTAACTCCAATTGTTCCGGAGCTAACTAAAAATAGATATAACTTTTGCACACGATCTCAGATTGAGATGATTATTTTTTTGAACTTGCATAATTTTCCAAGAGGAATCTGGATATGAAATCATATTTGATTTTAGATATATAATTCATTATCAATTCCACTTTTCCCAGAACTAGCATTATCTTTCCTTTATGGCCGAATACACAAGACTTTGCATCTTTCCTAAATAATCAACATGATTAGTCAACAAAATAGATAACAAAATACTTCTAAAGAATGAACAAGATATATATCCTATATTCTATCTTAAGCAAACTATAAGTTCCAAGATTACATTTAAATCCACTTTCAAAGGTAACTTGGAAGGACAAAATAATGGTAATTTATGGCCAATTTATGGCCTCATCAAGTACTATGGTTTTGAGGTCTAATGCATATGACATATCATTTGGAATACATCTAATTTTTTTATCTATGTTCTAGTGAGATGGATACTTCTTAAAGGTGGAGTCAAGTTTGAATGATATAATTTCATGAACTTGATCTTAGTCTGATATGCATGGATCTAGAACTCAAAGAATGAAGTCTTGAACAAACATTATGAAGGCTGTGGGGCTTAAGGAGTAAGTATAGACATAATATACTCTTTAGGAAGGAGCTGAGCTAAGAAGCACATCATGGATGCAAGCGAGGGACAAATTGACCGTATGAGACATGATGCTAGTTATTCTAGATGATGTATGAGCTTCGTTGTCGAGAAAATGATTGGGCTTACTTGGAGGATGTAAGCTTTGGAGCGATGCGTTATTATAGGCGTATGCATAGAAAACATGGTTTGTTACTTGCTTTGTTAGAGAGATGGGATCACATGATAGGGAATTTTTGGTTGCCGACGAGGAGATGACTGTCACTCCAGAGAATATACACATGATTATGAGACTTCTTGTTTTGAGGTGGAGCAAATATATTTGATTAATGAGACAGAGAGGCCTTAGGTGATGAGAAGGTTGTATGGACACGAGGTAGATGAGGTGGAGTTTTTCGCTAGGTGGGTTTTCATATGGGGCCTTACAAGACCAAGACAAAGGGTTGAGCACTCATGACCCTAATGATGATTGGTATCAGTTATTATGCCTTTCCTGACTCTCGTTGGAGGTTAGTTTTCATGGATGTTGATAGGGGTGTTAACAGACATGATGGAGTAGAGGATTGTTTTTCATGGGCCCCTACATTACTTGCACAGACTTATAGGGAGCTATGGTCATGGAGGATAGGGAAGAGTTTTGGTATTGATGTGGGGTTCTTACTATAGTGTTGGGATTATGAGCACATTGCGGTGGCTTGGCCGAGGGGTTTACCATGGGGAGGCTTGACAATTTTGGAGGAGAAGAATGTATTTATATAGTGGAGATCGGATAGGGGTGAGGAAAGGTTGATGAGAGGCAAGGGGAATTATCAACAACTTCTTACATGATTGTAGGGTGGTGACATGAGATGGAGGCCTTATATTGGATTTATAGTGTGGTAGGGTGGGGAGAGTGAGCTTATAGCCACCTTAAAGGATACATGGGTGCAGGGTCGACAACCAAGGAGTGGGATATTGTAAAATTTGGTCATGTCGGGTGATAATTTGGACCGATCTGACAGGATGTTCCTAAGGTAGCCACAACCTACACGTGTGACGATGGTGACATAGATACACCACTTCTAGATGTAGAGGGCTTTGCGCCATAATAGATGAGGAGGGTGTAGTGGGCGTAGATGATCGGGGTATACCCACAACAATGGATCATGTCAAGGTTCTTGAGGCCTACATTGCATGGTAGGCTCAAGTTGATAGGGTTGATAGGAAAGTACGAGCTGTGTGGAGGCGGCTACTTAGGAGGTAATTGGTGAGGGCAAGGGTGGAGGAGGAGAGGATGATGAGAGGGTTAGGACATGGCAACATTAGAGGCCACTTTGTGGAATGTCTAGAGGCCAAGAAGGCCACACTTTTGGTGACGAGATGACCTTGATAGTGGAGAAAGACACGTTGGTTGGAGAGCGCGATGGGTTGAGTTAGTAGCTTGCCGTATAAGCGAGTTGACACATGCTATCATGGACATGTTGGTAGTAAACAGAGCCAAACCTACTGGCATAAATAAACAAAGCAATACTGATAAACAAATGACGGAAAAGTAGATATGAATTCAACAGATTAAACACATACAGATCTAACGTAAGAAAGACCTTATGCATAACACAGCTATTGAGCACAAAGTCTGAATAATTGTATTACTGTTCTTTTCTGTTACAAGAAAGCTCAAAGTCTTTCTCTCTTCACTTCTATTTCTATCTGAAAAATGTTCACCCTTGAATACCACAAGTATCCTTGTATTTATAGAAGATGAGAGAGAGAGAGAAAAAAGGAGCCAACCACTTATCTACAAGATATTTACAAAATATCTAAAGTCATGTTGACTTTTACATTTTTGAGTGGATGACATCATCCCATGATGCAACATGGATGATGTCATCGTTGGCATCAACATACTTGAGATATTGCGAAAAGAAAGTCGGAGAATAGCGAGAGGAAGAAGAAGAAGAAGAAGAAGAAGCTAGTCATCATCATCGTCCTGCGGCCGAAAAGGGCCGCCCGCTTCGATGATCTTGCCAGAGATGAGATGTGGAAGGCGAGCGCGGTATTCCAAGAACTTGTTGATCATTGACCCGAACTGATCCTGTGATGGATCCTTGTGCCGATCACTGATTACTTCGCAAGTTTCCCGCTCTTCTACAAGCTTTTCGGGAAGTTTGGAATAATCTTTCACCGCCTCAATCAGGAAACCGATGAAGTCCCTGCAAGCTAGCAGGTTATTGATGGATTCGGTATCAAACGTGACTTCCGGCCCTGTTCCTTGAGAAGCTAACTCCTTGAAAACCGGATAGTATCATCACCGTTCTTAAGGTGAGGAAGGAGTGAGCAACCTGGTTTCATGGATAAAACAATTTTCTCCATTTGATACATCGCATCCAGGGCCTCTTCCTTCACCTTATCTATTTTTTCTAACACAAACTCGAGCTGATCTATCCGATAGTCCAAAGTGGACATAGTCTTGTTGAGGGTCCTTGGGTGACCGAATACTCGAATTTGACTAAATCTTGGTGAGCAATCGAACATCCGCTGGAAGGCCTCGTGGTTGGAGTCTAGCGTTTTCTAACTCTTCGATATCGGGAATTTGCTAATGCTTGGAGCTCCTTATTCGCCTTTTCAATGTTCAGAGATAAGTTGATATATTCGGCGATTACCTTTTCGCTATCTTTGAGAATCTGGCTTCTCCAAGCAGAAACAGCCATGCCCTGCTCACCGATCTTTGAATATTCATTGATCTTGTCTTGACTGAGCAGCTCAGGAGTCTCGGCGGCAGTTGTGGGAGGTGCACTTCCCATCTTCTGTAAGGCCTGAAGCAGGTATTTATTCTGTTCTTTCAGCAGCCTTTTCTCTTCCTTAGCTTCTTGAAGCTTTTCACAAAGTGCATCAATCGCGGAACGAGCTTCCCCCTGGAGACTTTCAGAGGACGTCCCCATCGTGACTTGGGTCACTGTGAAATCTGCTGGAGACAGATCTGCTTTCTCTTTGGTGGGATCGGGGTAAGCTATTTCCAGGACTCTCTCACCTGCAGCGCTCTTTGAGAAGCGTGTAACCGGCTTGTGCTTCTTTGCCCCTTTAGCCGGAATAATTGAAAAGTCCATCGGAGCGATGGGGACTTTCCTCTTTGGCTGGCTCAGCTGCTGAGAGATCCAAGCTGGTCCTATTGAAGAAGGACCAGAGACAGAGGGGGAGGCAGCAACGGTAGAAGAGGGGAAGAACGTGGAGACACGCGGCGGTGGCATTGAAAGAATAGCCGAGGAAGTGTCCACGGGAGGAAGGGAAACCGGGGCTGCAGAAGACAAAGGAAGGGAAGGGAGCCCGGAAAGGAGAGAAGAAATGGAAGGAGACAAATCAGCAAGAGAGGAGAAGATGGATGAAGAAGCAGGGGAAAGGGTAGAAGAAGGGGGAGAGGACACAACCAAAGGAGTGGTTGCTGACACCTGAGGAAGGGGAGGAAGAGAAGAAGAAGGGACAGAAGGAACCTCCGTAGTTGTAGCAACGCCGACATCCTGAGTGGATGGGCCTTCGGGAACATCCTCCATGAACTCCTCTTCCAAAGTTATGACTTGTTCAGGCTCCGAGGGAAGAGGACTTTCAGGGGCTTCCTCCTGACTGGTGCTTGATTCACCTATTGCACCCTTGCCTTTTAGCTGCTTCTTTGATCTTGGAGGCGCATTACCCAATGGAGAAGTTATAAAATCTACGCCGAGGTAGATCAATCCATTCATACGGCACCAGAGCTCCGTTCTCCGCATGGTTTCTTTGACCCTCTCCTCAATTGTCTGAGGAGCCTTGCTTCTATCAATGGCCGGGAAGGGCCAATTGTCTCCATCTGTGTTATTATACACCTTGTCTACTTCATCTTCCGAAGTTTGGAAGCCTTTGGGGACGATGGCCACTCCATAATGAATAATTTCTGCCAATGCTAAGCGGGAGTGATCCAGTCTCCTGAGTGCCACCTCATGGATGACGTCAATGTAAATGTCCTCAATTTGAGGGACATGGATAGGATCAAGCTTAGCCCTTGGCAAGCAGCTTCTTGGGTCGAATGTAGGCCTTGCCGGGAAATCATGCTTTAGATTGAGCAATTCTAGCTCGGCAAACATCTCCTTCGCCTTGTGATAGCTGGAACAAGTGTATCGGCCTACCGTGAGGGGGAAAGGAGTTCCACCCTTCTTTCTCTTCTGGCACTTCTCATGATATGTGACCAGCTGCCTTGACAATTCCAATAGAACCAGCTTTGGTCCAGCATACCTTGGCAACCTAGTGGGCTCGCCCAAGAAGTTAACCGCCCTCAGATAGGTGAATGTGGGAAATTGGGTGAACAAGGCCCCCCACTTTTCCACAAAGCAAAACAAGATTCTTAATTGTGCGGCCATGAGTCAACTTTGGTCGCAGTGATGCATATAATATGGTAGAAGAAAGCATCATTGATTTTTGAAAAGTGTTGGATGCTATTCTCCAAACCTTTCACGGGTAGTATTCATATATCTTGGCACGAGGCCAAGTTCCACTTCGGTGCAGCCACTGGATAGTCCCTTTCGACGCTGCAAAGATACACTACGTAGGAGTTCATATGAAACACTCTGTTGTGGCAAACCTGTTGTGTTTGCTTTCGAAATGGCGCCGCTTATTATTTCCCCAATGCGAAGCGTTGATCGGGCAAATTTTTGTTCATCGTTTCTGTGTACCGCAAAGCATCCATTTATGGAAGTAGTGGGCGTCTGAAAGCCCGAAGACTCTGCTCAGGAAAGTGATGGTGTCACTGAGTTCTTCGGAGAAGTCGCTTCGGTGGATAGTCTGGGGCCACCGGGTCACTACCTTCTTATTTTTGAGGTAGACTTCATTCATTAACTGCATGCATAGGTCCTCATTGTCCTCCCAAGTCTTGATACATTCTTCTTGGGTAACGGCCACGAAGCTTCGGTGATGAGGGATGCCAAGAATCTTTTCAAAATGGCGAGCGGTGAGGTCAATGACCACCTCCCCCTTACTATTTTCGACACACCTGGTGTCCTTGTTGTAAGATTGGGCAACCACCATTATGAACTCATTATCAATAGCGCTGACTGGAATCCCACCGGCGAAATGTAGAGCACTACCCATCAATTTATCCATCCAGGGGCTTCTTGATACTTTCTGAGTTCTCACCCAGAATTCGTCCATGTCAATGTGGCCTAGTTCAGAATCTCTGACATCCATATTGCATTCCGCCTGAGATTCGGGCATTCTAACCCTTTGGTACTTATACTTCATTTCTTCCTCTGTTAGCTTAGCTTTTCCTCTTGGTTTGGCGGGTCTCTTGCTTGAGGTAGACATGTGTTCTTCAAGGCTTATCTGATGATCTGCACGTAGGAGGAGTGAAACCCAATCCAAGAAGCTTGAATTAGTCATTTGATTTTCAATGGGAACGCTAGCAGAAGAAAGAGTTAGAATTTTTAAGGCTCGGGGTGCAGGGCGCATGGAAAATGTATATAACAGGCTGAATAGACAAGGCGCATAGGAAAAGGACGTAACAGAGATAAAATTGGCGCCAAAGGCGCATGGCGCATGGATGAAGCAGACTGCATTTTATAGAATGGCGCACAGGAAATGCATGTTACATTGAGGTTTGGTGCGCCCTTTGGCGCATGGGCAGATTGTGCGACATGGAAAAAAGGCGCGCCAAAGGTATATGGCGCGGCGCATGGGGGAGCGACACAACATCATGTACTTGCAACGGAAGGTGCGCCCGCGCCTTGGAGGCTTTACGCTTGCGCAGATATCTCTCGCTTTGCATGGAAGCTGGGCGCGCCCTTTAGCGCATAGAAGAGGGATGCAACAGGGGTAAAAGATGCGCCAAAGGGATATAAGAAGGCGCGGGTTCGAGTGCATACTAGCCGGGTCAAAGGGTGCGCTTGGGGCGCATGATTCACAACCGAAGATCTTTGGTACGCGCCGAGGGCGCGATCGCCTAAGTGCAACATGACGCGGCAACGCGCCATGGGGAAAACCAAAAACTCTCTAAACATTTAAGCATCATTCATTCTAACACCAAGCCTAATCAAACCAACTTCCCTTATAAACTGGAAATGAGGGACAGAAGGAAGAAGTTGGTTTAAGCGGGATAGGGGAAGAAACAGTCCAATGCAAAACGACATTTAAAAAAACGGGCCATCAAAGCGAAAACCGGACAAAACACACCAAAGCACGAAAATGAAAAAGAGGATGAACCTCTTACCTTTAATGTATAAAGACGGTTTGAAAGCGGGCCCAGAGAGCAAATGACAACGACACAGAGCAGGTCGACACACCCAGAGCAATCACGTGCTTTGAAAAAGAACAATGAAAATGACATGGCGCGCCTTCATGTTATATATAACAAAACTTTGTCATAAATGCGCCACCCACCTACTTTTGAAAAGGCGCGCGAAAACGACTGCCGACAGAGGAAAGCATGCGCCCTTTGGCGCATGGAAGTAACTGACAACAGGAGAATGGGTGCGACCTTGGCGCATCAAACGTGTTGTCGACATGAATTATTGTGCGCCCTTGGGCGCACCAAAACGCGGTGTAACAAGGAAAGCACATGCGCCCAAGGCTTTTTGAAGGGGCGCACCAAAATGTGGTGTTACAGTGAAAATCCATGCGCCTAGCCAAAAAGGCTCAAAAGACTAAGTTCGAAAGCTAGATTTCCGAGAAGGAATTTTAAATCGTTTGAACGCGAGGATCCTATCGAGGATCAAGACAAAAATTTTCAGGTATGGTTATCGATTAAAATTGCCCTTGTCAATTTTACGGGATAACACATGATAAGTGAATGAGAGGTCTTGCGAAAGACTAATCATATTCTTTGGTCCTTTAGAATCGGAGTGTTGAGCTACGGGTGGATCAAGCTTAGGTGAGTGGCAGATGGGGCCACCATGTGGTGTGAACATGGAAAACTACCATTCACTATGCGAGGAGGTATGATATTATGAGTATATAGTGTGACAGAGGGTGCCATGAGTCATGTTATGTTGCGTACTTAGCGTGGAGACATGCAGTACCCTTGGGTAGCATTGGGTGTGGGACAACCACCATAGTGTCCAGAGAGAGGAGGTCTTAGTGTAGGGACCGGACATATTTTCCGTTGGTGTTACAGGGGAGTAGTGTGTGAGGGGGTGTACGACTAACAAATGTTCAATTCACTTAGTAGACATGATGTTTTTGATGTATGTGACTCTCTTGAGGCCTATATTTGATGTATATTTTTGGTATAATGAGTTTTGAGACTCATGATGATGTACATTGATATATCCATATAGATTTGATTATGATTTTGACTCATGTGTTGTTGACTCATTTTTATGTTTGATGTGATGTTGAGATAGTTTCAATGTGATGTTTAGATATGATGTTGACATGTTGATCTTGATATGTTTGATGTGATGTCAGAGGTGATATTGAGATGATGTATGGGTGTTGATTTGATATATGATATGTTAATTTTGTTTGTTGATGTGATGTGACTTCAAATATAATGGTCTTGATGTATATCAAAATGTATTTTAATCATGATTGGGAATAAAATGTGAATTTCTTGCTTTTAGACTAGATTTGATGCATATGTGACATGATGGTAAAATTTATAATGAAGGCATTACACTTTACGACCTTGCGACAAAAGTTAACACATAATTAACAATAAGTAGTCACATGTAGGATCTTGGATACGAGATGGAAGTGAATTTGTATACCTTCCTAGAACATGGGAAGGGTTGACATATGTAGTTTGTATGGGAGAGTAGGTTCTCCTTTTGATGGCTTCATAGGCTCACACCCCAACTATACTACATTAACAAAAACCCGATCAATACAGAAGTTTGATTTGATGGGAAAGTTGATCGATGTGGGAAGCTTTCCTAGGATGCTTTTGATATTTTGACTTTTTGAAGGCTGATTGATGCGAGAAGCCTTTTTATAATGACATGGGTAGTCATCCTTCAATGGAGTGGTCTACAATTTTGATTTTCATGATTTTTGATTTTGAATAGCCGTCCTTTGAGGAATCGGTCTATTTGATAGGTAGCTTTCCTTTGTTTGATCAACCTATATATGTGCATATGTACATATTCTTGATTTTTTATTTTTACGTTGAGGACAATAGACCTAGTAGACCATTTTGAAGAGGGGAAAATATGTGTGCATAGACTACACATGTGTGTACCTTTAACATGTTTTTAGTCGGTATAAAAGGTAGATGGATGTAATGAGTGTTGGGTTCCTTCTAATAAGGAACTTGTGCATTTGAAAGATGTAATTAATAGATCTGTGGTGCTCATATTTTAGGTCATAGATATAGGATGTTGATGGTAGACCATATGCTTCCAAATCATTACAATGGTGAATGAAAGGTTAGTGATGTAATAATATCTTTGATGTGATTCTAATGTCATGATGGTAGATGTGTTGAAATTAAAAAGGTTGCGAAGTGCAAGGCATTTAAAATTTCCTTTTCAAGTCTTCATAGAAGAAATAGGAAATCTCTGGAAGAAACCATCAAGGGAGGCTAGATGATAGGATCCCAAACCATATGATGAGTGATGAAATATGGACCGATCCAGTTGGGGGAAAACTTTCCATGTTTACTCCTTTTCAGAGTAGTGACATTTTAATTTTCTTTGAGAACGAGATCACCAATATTCAATTCATACTCTTTTACATGTTTATTATAAATGTGTTTGATGCACTCTTGATATACGTGATGATCTTCGAGGGTGTTAGGAGATGTTCATCTAACAACTCCAATTTTTCTAGACGTTCTTGATGATAATCCTCATTAGATACAAAGAGTTTGAGGACACACGGAAAGAGCGAATTTGTGTTGGATCCCATTCATTTCTAGTAGTGTTTTCATTGATGTCAAGTGGAATTGATGGAAAATGAGTGAAAGGTGAAGATGTTTGGAGCTCACAAGAGAGAGTTCAAGACAGGTCTCAGACTCTGCGTGGAGCTTGGTTGGTGAGGCAAGAGTCCAATGGAAACATGGACATGACATGCATGAATAGTTCAGATGATGTAAGTATGATAACAAGCTTATGAAAGTATGGACATGGCAGCCATGATGATGTAATCATGATAACAAGCTTCTACAGTGAATATCAAATGGCCAGTTGATGAAAGTCTAAGGTCAAACTAGTTCATTTAGGCTTATTTCTAGAGCCTAATGAGGTATGAAAGTTAGTATAGGTCATGAAAAGACCATAAAATTATGGTAAAATCTTTGATAAGGTGTTTATAATGTGTTTGATAAATTTCAAGGCTCAGTTCATCTTTTGGAGTCAAAACTCATATTGCATAGAGAAGTGGTCTTGAGCGTTGCAATGTTCTGTATGTAAATGAGATGGGATGTAAAATTTAAGACCTATACATCTCAAAAAAATCATGGGAGATGATGGATGAATGTGTCCTTGTGCTTCATGCAAAATTTCAGGTCATTATGAGGTCATTTGAGCAAGTTGTGTGAGTTTTTACAAAACTGGTCTATTGAAAAGCTCATTTTGAGCTTCCTAGATTCTTAGCAGTCATGAAAAATATAGTATCTTCTTCGAATAAATCATAGAAGGAATTTTTGAGTAAATTTTCCTAGAAATCATGTGTAAAAATAATTTTCTCAAAAGGAGGTGTATTTGAAAAGATATGAGCATTTTAGTGGAGCAATTTTCTCTCTCTTAGACTATGTTTTGAATGGAAAGAAGCAAAAAGGTAAATCTTGATCTAAAATGACTAGTTTGAACCTTGAAAATATTTATTGAAGGTGTTTATATGTTTTTGGCATACTTCTTGGGTCATGTATTGATGTTCAAGTCTCAAATCCTAGTCAATGCCTATAATGGCTTCTCATTTCAAAGTATAACTTCCATGAGTTTGTCAATCTTGGCTTCTTAAAAGGATTCTTCAAGTTTAGACAAGCCCCTGGAGCTTGATAGGTATTTGTATATGTTTTCAATATTCCTTAAATTTTTTCAAACTCTAAAGAATACAACTATGCATATACCCCTATTTAGGGTTTTGTGAGAGTGTTTTGATCTATTCGGGAGATTCCACCACTTTTGAAAAGTTAAGAAAAATGGTACATATCTCGTGGGATGCTAAGGCGTCATTTGTAAAAATAAATCATTGATTTAATTGAGGTATTGAGGATTTATCTTTAACAAAAGGTTCAAGTTCATGCACAACCTACCATTTGACAAGAAACACTTTAAAATCTTGCTTCAATTTAATCTCATGGAACAGAGCTCGATTTATTGCTGATTCACATTGTGTGAAAAATATTTTAGATGGATTCATAAAGTTTACTTGAAGAACTATGTGACTATCATTTTCTTAGTTTTTCTTGACTGGTAAACTGATATTTCTTCATTCTACTTACAACTTGAGCTCTTGTTTTGAGTGTTTCATGTGTCAAGGGTAAATGACATTGCCTTAAAATTCCTTCTTCTTTGAAGATGCAAAACAATCACTCTTTGGCCTACACAATCACTTTCGAAAACAATATCGTTCTATATACGACCTACCAATTCATTTTCAATATAATCCCAACACTCATAAGTTGAAGAACCAAGTCTATTTAGTGATTCAAGTGGAAGGTGTAAAGTCATGAACTCAAACCAAGACATTGAAGAGTCATTTTAGTCATAGCCTTCAAATGGAATGTGAAGAGTTCTCTTTTGCATGAAGACAAAATGAACTTGAGTGAAGAGTTAGGGGCATAAATAAGGAAAAGAGACAATATTTGTAAGAGAGTGTGAGTTATTTTAAGTGAATTATATATAGATGATTGTGTGATTGAAAGAAAAAAGGAAAAAATATTGATGCAATAAACTATTGGAGATAGAAAAATCAGAGCATATAAAAATATGTAGAGTCTAGCATGAAAATAAATACCAAGGCATTGGACTATGAAGTGAATATATGTGCGGAGATGAGTGAACAAGTATGAATTTTTGTTGAAAAGATCGAAGACAAAATATAGATTCAAGGGGTGATAGGAAGTTAAGCTATACAAAGTGTGTCGATATGAGTATGTATTAGAGAGTGACTATATGAGGAGAATGAAAAGGCATACTTGAATGAATCAAAATGTGGAAAACAATGTGAAATAGTTGGTGAGCATGATGATGAGTAAACTCAGATATGAGACAGTCTTGGAGCTGAGATAAAACAAGTATTTTAGATCAAATGCAATATATGTGTCAAGCGCTAGATGATAAGGGTGAATTGACCTTTTTGCAGGTGAATGAATGCTTGAATAAGAAAAGCATGCAAAACTAGAGAATTGGAATAAGTGAATGAACAAGTTATGCTAGAAAGGTGATCATAATATGTTGATATAGCAACAAGAAACTATATGATCAAACTGTGAAATTATAAGTCTATTTTTCCTAAGTGGGTGTTTGGGACTCAAGGGTAGTTGCTCCTTGCAAATGGAAGCTTACTAAATCAGCCTGAGTGGGTGCTTCTTAGGTTGAGTGGGTGCTCAACAAAATTGAAATCATTGTAAACATGGAATTGGTGTTCCTAATAAAAGGCTTTGATTTCAAGTGGGTTTTCTCCCTCTATGTTTCCACTATAAATTTGGTGTCCTGTATACTTATGTTCTTGCATACACTTTAATTTGTGTTCATGGTTTGATTGCTAGTCTTTTTAAGAAGTTTTAGAAGTTGCTAATTTGATCAACACTAATTCATCCCCCTCTTAGTGCTTATGATATCCAACAATTTGAACTTCAAGGGTAGGATTGCCTTAGAGCTATAGATTAAATATAAGAGTGTAGCATCTGTAGGAGATTAGATTCTAGTTCTATAATCCTAGAGAGAAAATGATGTTTAGAGATGCCAATTCTTGCCTGCTTGGTCGATGGTTTTCATGAGGATTTTGTTGAGTGTTTTATTATAAGCTTCTACTTGACCATTTTCTTGTGGATAATAAGGGGATGAAAAGTTTAGTTTGATGTTGAATGTGTCACATAATTTCTTAACTTATTTATTTTGAAAGACTTTCCATTATCAATGATAAGTTTGTGAGGATTTTGAAGTGACATATGATGTGTTGATAGATGAAGTCGATGATTTTATTTGCTTTAGTAGAGACTAGAGGAATAGACTCTACCCATTTAGTAAATTATTTAATAAATGTTATGATAGAGTGATGTCGTTGTGATGAATGAGGGTTGATGAGACCAATGAGGTCAAGCTCCCATTGTGAGAAGGGCCATAAATCTTGAGTGGTCTGTAGGGATTGACCGAGATATGGGTAAGATTGGAATGTTGTTGACAATTGACAAATTTCTTGATATATGTGCAACAATAATGATTGAGGTAGGATAGTAATATCCCATTCATAAGATGCATTTAGTGACATCCATACCATTAAAGTGTCCACCACATATATTTTCGTGGACTTCCTAAATAGATTTAGTGGATTCATGGGATTTGAGACATCGTAACAAGAGGTCATCAAATCCATGTTTGTATAGAACACCACATACGATGATGTATCGGTATGCGTTAAAGAAAAAATCACTTATAATTTTTAGGTAAATTAGAGGGAATTTAGATTGTGATAGATAGTTGTAGATTTGAGTGTACTAAAGGCACTGTTTGATTGTCTTTGATGAGATTGATAGAGGGAAGTTTGTTAGTGTGGGATGGTTGATCAAGTCGTGCACAACGAAAAATAATTTAAATTTTTTGGTTGATAGGGGATGAGTGATGCGAGAGAATCCATGGTGTCCATGAATTTATTCGATGAGTGTGAAACAATTTGGATGGTGTAACGATAAAAGGATTCAAGAGGAATTCAACAATGGTTTTATATTTTTATAGAATTTCATTTTTGCATTGATAAATTCCTTTTATTTGGTTGATGATGAGTTGAGAGTCTCCATAGATGTCCGAATTTGAACACTAAGCATGATAGAAATTTGGAGACCCATGATGAGAGCTTCATATTCAGCCATGTTATTAGTGCATTCAAATTTTAATTTGAAGGATAGAGGGATGAGAGTCCCCAGGAGGTATGATAACAATACAGGAACCTCCCTATTGACATTTAGATCTCACGAAGAAAAGTTTCATTTTGATAGGGGTGTATTATTGATCGATGGTGTTGATGGATTTGTCAAGAAATTGTTTGTGAGGTAAGCGATTTTCAAGAAGAGGGGATTTGGCGATATGGTCGGCAATGGATTATCCTAAATAGATTTTTACGAGATGAATTCTAGATCAAACTCGAGTCATGAGCATAAGCCACCGAGTGATGCGATCACCGTGATATGGATAGGAATTCATTTTTAAGGGATTGGCGGTGACCACATAAGTTTTGTGATTAAGTAGATAGTGGCGAAGTTTGGAAGTGGTGAAGTATAAGGCACAACACAACTTCTCTACTTCGTTTTAATGATTTTCGTAATCATGAAGGGTGTGGCTTATATAATAAATGATCTTTTCATGACCTTTCTCATCTCAATGAACAAGCATAACACCCAAGGCATGGTTAGTAGCGGATATGTATAAATAGAATGACCCCCTCATGTGGAGGTGTAAGCATAGGTGGTGATAAAAGGTATTACTTGAGGTCTTTGAAGGCCTTTTAACAATTTTGATCCCATTTGAAGTGGACATCCTTTTGAAGGAGATGGTGGAAAGGTTGAAAAGATATAAAATTTGTGAAATGAAATGATGGACTGATTAGACTTGGCCTTGAAGGCTGAAGTGGTTTGAGGTGTGATGGAGGAGACATCTCGATGATGGCTTTGATCTTAGCAGGTCTACTTAAATGCTCCAGGTATATAAATTTGATGAACCGTAGGATCTTGCCAGTGACAACATTGAATACACACTTAACAGGGTTAAGGTGAATAAAGTATTGGATGAGTCAAGAAAATATAATGTTAAAGACAAAAATATGGTCCCTACATTGCTTAGATTTTCCTAGGAGGTCATCAACATAGTCTTCCATGGTTTTATGAATGAGGTCATGAAAGATATATGTCATATGCCATTGGTAGGTGAGCCCCTACATTTCAAGTTTGAAGGGCATAACATGATAGAAAAAGTCCCCAAGGAGTAATGAAGGATGTTTTATGTTGATCGTTAGTAGCAATGAGGATTTGATTGTAGCTAGAGAAGCCATCCATAAGGGATTAAATTTCGTGGCTAGCGGTGAGGTCGATAAACGAGTTGAATGATGTTCGAAGAGGAAATCTGTCTTTAGGACAATGCGAGATTGAAATCTCAAAAATTTGTGAAAACACATAGCTTCCTAGAGGCCTTAGTTATGGGTATGATATTAGAGACCCATTGTGGATAGTCAATAGGAAAGATGAAGTTAGCAGAGAGAAGGCGTTATAACTCCTCTTTGATGAGAAGAGCTATGTGAGGGTACATCTTATGTAGCTTTTGTTTGACATGATTAGCATAAGGAACAATGACATTGTTTTGAATGATGAGGCTAGGGTCTATAACCTTTATGTCGATATATAACCATGAAAAGTATTGACTATGTTTAGAGAGGAAAGCGGTGAAGTCCTTCAATTCTTCTCAATCTAAGGGTCACCAATTTTAACTATGTGAGGATCTTATGGAGTTCCTATATTAATGTCAACAATGGATTCGTTAATGAGCGTGGATGTATCAGGTTGTAGATTCTTTTGAAGGTAGTGGTCCTCTTCCCCAATATGGGAGAGGATAGATTGATCATCGTAGCATTGAAGAATGTTGATGGTAGGGAATATTCCTCTATCATTTTAGGTAATACAAGTGGAAGGGTCTTAGCATCTTTATTATTAGTCCGATAAGTAAGCGGTCCTAAGGTGATAGTGTTGACTAAAAAAAGTTAGGAGGGATGGAAATGGTGTCATCTATGTCCATGGGGTCATCATGTGAAGATGGAGAAGATGGTTTAGGTTCTATTATAGATCTCAATGCAATGTTGGAGGATTATGAGGCTAGTTTTTTGAAACCTAACTTGTATTTTTCGTGAGGCTTGTGGGAATGATCAAGGATTAAGTTGTGGATACCCTATTCAGTAGCATCCTCAAGACAAAGCCTTTCAAGCACAATGATGAAGATAATTTTTGTGTAAAGGCTTGATTATATAGGAAGGCAACATTTTATATGAATGGTTTTGCATGACATTGATTATTAGGATGCGGGGAAGGATGATTAATCCCTCCATAGACAAGATTAGTTTTGAGATGTGGAGGACCAAAGGAGATAACATCTCAATGTTGGGATCATACATGGTTTTTTTATTAGGTCTTATGTATGTTTTGGGTGTAGGGAGGGAATTAAGGGTGAGGAGGTGATACTCCCCAGTGAAAGGTGTTGCATGACATCATTGAAAGAACTGTCATATGGTAATTTTGATGCAATAATAGTTGAAATGGAAGTGGATTCATTAGAGAAACCTAATTTTGTTTTAGGAACAAACACGTCGTTAGGTTGATACGTCATATGACACGCCTTGAAAGGATTCAGATATCTTTGGAATGGTAACGGTTTTACCTTCATGTTCATATTTAAGATAACGATGGAGGGTGGATGGGATACAAAACATAATGCATATCCAGGGTTGGCCTAACAACATGTTTGTATTGAAACTCCCCATCTACAAGATAAAAGAGTTCATGGGGGTTTTAGCACCAAATTTGATGGGTAAGATAACCATGCGTAATATGGGGAGAAACGATGTCATTAAAGGCTCGCAACACTACAGGTGACTAAGCGATGATAGTGTTAAGTAGTTGGAGTTGATTAAAAGTGTGTGATGATATGATATTGATGCTAGCTCCATTGTTGATCATGATTTTCTTAACGGGAGTATCATCGATTTGGGCGGTGATGAATAATGGAAGGTCATGATCTTTGGGTTGCAAAGGATGGGATTTTAGAGCTATTAAAAGAGATAACAATGGAAATTTTGAGGGTACTAAACATATTTACGAATGGATGTGGATCATCCGAGGTTATTGATATGGATTGAAGTGCTTCAATCATGGCTTGTCGATGTTGTGGTGAGGTTTGGAAAATCTCGTAAAGGGACATTTTCATTGGATCTTGATGAAGTTGTTTGATGATTGTGTTTTGCATAGAATTGGAGGATTGAGTATGTAGAGTGGCACGAGATGGATACTTTAGCTTTAGAGGATGGAGGATTGGAAGATTTGGAGGTAGGAGGGATGGAGACCTTGGACTTGTTTTGATCTAAAGTCTCGGGGTATTGTGCATGAGATCGGTAGCCATATGCACTATGTCAATTTGATGAAGTAGGTCTTCCTAGAAGAGGCCTCACCTTTGTTGGATGTAGATGGTGATGTTTTGGATGTTGTGGTCTTAAGGGTTTGATGGGTTTCTTTGAATTGATTTAATTGTTCTAGAACTATGGGAAGGATACCTTTACAAGCAAGCTTCATATGACACATGGAGGGCTTAACAATCCTCATTATAATGTCTTGGTGTTTGATGATAATCATAAAATGCTTCAAAGTTGTACCGGAGGGTTTCCACCCCGAGAGCCATATGGCTTGAGAGGAGGTAAGGTTATTATGGATTTCTGGATAATCCTTTCAAGGATCTTAACATAGTGTCATGTTAGGGTTGAGGTCGAGGGGATTGGTGTTTCATTTAATGATATGTATGTTGATGTTGGAGGGATCATTTTTTTGTGACATGATTGGGTTCCGATTAGGAACAATCTTAGACTCTTTAACGGTAGTGACTGTAAACTTCAACAAGGGGTACAAACCTAGAATAGATGGCAATGACTATGGGTTATGTGTTGATGATGCGGGATGATTGTGTGATATGATTATTACTTTTGGATGGATAGATGGGTAGTCGCAGTAACGTTTTTTTTTTAAGATTCCACACATAGTGTTAGGTGACATGATCATTGTAAGATCTCTTCATATATTATATGAGGGTCTACTTTTATAAAGCCTTTGAAGATTTCTTGGATGAGTTTGAAGTAGAAGCAATGGATGTGGAAGGATTTGTGGTTTTATCGAAGCAAGACTAGGAGATTTGTGTGACTCGGTAGAGACACTAGGTGTAGAGTGGTGTGGGTGATTTAGATGGCATTTTTTTATAGAAACATTTGAGGATGTGGATGGTTTGGATTGTGATTTTGTGATAGAAACATCAAATGATAAAGATGTAGGTGATTGATCTTTGATAGTGTTGATGGTGTGATGGGAGTTAATGACATTGGACTATGGTTGACTAGTGGATGGAGTGTGGTTTGGAAATGGTTGTTTAAAGATGTCTAAATTATGATTTGGAGGTGCATTTGGATTATCCGTTCAGCAACACACCTTTTTTGACAAGGTCTTGGAGGACATTTTCGAATGAGTGACACCTTTCGATGTCGTGATCCTTGAACTTGATGGTATTTACAGTAATCATTTTCTTGATACCAAGAGGGCTTTGAGATAGATGTATTGATGGGACAAATATGAGGAAGGGTGATCATACATGTAACTAGAAGTTTATCAAAAACCATGCCTTTGTAGGATTCTGATGGTTGTATAAATACATGGAGGGTGTGTGCGTTTGGAAGGCAAATGTTCTTTAGAATTAGTCTTTATGAACACCACGTTTGCTGATGTTTTAGATTTGTCATGATTGGAAGAAGGTTTGAATGAGGACTCGGAGTTTAGTTTTTTTATCGAGTTTGACCCTACCGTCTTCGAGGGCACAATGTTCTAGTTTGTGAGCTATAGTAAAGGCTTTGTCAAACATTTGGAAAGATTGTATTTGGAATGTAGATGATATATGTTTAGCGTAAGAACGAGAAAACATATTGATCAATTCGGTCTATGGGAGGTAAAATGATATTTGATTAATAACACACCTCAAGCGGGTGATGAAGTTTGTGATAGACTCATCCTCGAATTGTCTTATGTCATAAAGGTTGGTGATGGTGAATTTAGGAGCGATGTTAATTGAAATTTTTTCCAAGAACAATTGTAAGTTGTGCAAAGGACTCAATTATACACCCCTTGGTGGCCAGAAAACATTCTCTTAGGAAGGGGGAATGCTTGGATGGTGGTAGACCTGGGTGGTATGTCATTTTGTAGCTGAGGAGGGGTCTAACACTTCCTTAGGATCAAGCCTTGAGGTGATTGAGGGGCATGTATAAAGGGATGGCCTCATCCTACTACTTTTGGTCATGTCCAAACAGGTGAGAGGACTCGTAGTGTAACCTAAATGTAGAGGGGAGATGAATTATTTGTTCCTCTTGATATGTTTCAATGATGGATCAATCTGGGATAAGCATGGCCATGAATACAACACTCACTCTCATGAGTTTTCACAAAATATGTTACATATGCTTAATGCACTAGACATAGGTTACTATAGACAAAAAAGTTCAGTTGCTCTTGCATTCTCTTGATAATAGAATTAAGGCTAGAAGGCACCTTTAATGATATTTAGAGAAAAAAGTAGTAAATGGAATGAATGGAAGTTAGTATGAGGGGGTGGGATCAATTATGGTAGTTGTAACTTCACAAAGGGGGATTTATATGATGAGATATTCCTTGTATCAAAACATTTAACACTTAGAAGCCTACTGCAATTTTGAAAGTATAGAAAAATGGATTAAGTAGTGACAATTTCTACAAAGAAAGATTTGCATTCATTGATAGCCAAAATATGCAAAATTTTCAACACAATATCTAAAATACTCAACACAAAATATCGTGCAAGCATTCTAATAAAGTATTTACTACTTCTACTCTAGTATGCCCAAGATACACTCAAAGGCTAACAAAAATCACTTTGAAAAAATGGTTAGAGTAAGGATTTTACAATTAAGTCCAATATTGTAGAGTAAATGCTCATCACAATATTGAACTAATGACCAAAGCACAACCATTGAGGATTGATCTAGTGTACTACAAAGAGAAGCAACAAACACAAAGATTATAGCAAAAAATATAACTCATCAATCAACAATTGACATATAAAACCCAAAACATAGAAATTAAACTCAAAAGCGAGACATATTTCATTCAGATCTTGAATTTATTAACAAGGGAACATAAATAAAATGCTCTCAATGTTTTTCAATGGTTGTACATTATAACCACCTTGACACAAAGTTTGGGAAACCGAAATCCATATGCATTTCATAAAGGAAACATGTAGTATTCACAATTATATCTCTCTAACCTTTTTAGAAATAGAAAAACTAACCCCCTTTTGATCAAAATACCAAAACTAACTCTAATTAGAAAATATGAGGATATGAGGACAAGCCCCATATTTATACAAATTTGATGAGTTCTTACAATTTGATTTCCCCCAAAAATAGTAAGTGAATCTCACCTTGTTCACAAATAAAGATCTTTAATCAAAGTGGGAATGTACTTTGTCTAACTGAAAATATCTGATTTTTTGTTAGTATTTTGGGATCGATTCATGCCTTCACTGCCACATGTGCAAAATAGTTAGCTGATACTTTAGGTGCACTTGTTTTTTTTTAAAAATCTTTTTCTCCCACTAAATGCCATCAATTTTGAATCAAATGGTTCCAAATTGAAGGAGGAGACCTTTCCAATGAGACCAATTTTCATGATTTGGAGCTCTGGATCAAAAGTTATGGCCATTTGAATTTTTACATGTCGGGATGAACATGAGAGTGACACGTGATAGCATTTTGATTGGCTTCAGAATTGAGATTTTCTCTATGTGTCTGATTCCTTGAACTTTTCTATGTTTATGTGGCTTTTTGCACACAAGTATGCTCCATTACAAAATGTGAGCCAATAAGAAAATGCCACGCACCTTCACCTTCTCATTACTATTCTTTTACTTGACTGCCACTCCATGAACATGAGCCAATGAAAAATGAAATGCTGCTCCACACACCTTTGTATGTTAGCCTATTTTCTTAACCTTGATTAGCATATCCAATAAAATGAGCCAAATGAAAAAGCTCCATGCTTACTTTATAATTCATTGTTACATTTAAACTTTATTAATCAGAGTGTGAAATAAAGCCAATGAGAAAATCCACACTATTGAAATGTCCAGTCTTGTCAAGAGTGTGAAGCATAAACCAATGAGAAAGCTCCACACACCTTTGTGGTTTCATAGTGTCAAGTTATCTTTATTTTATGTTCTCCTTTCATTGGTTGTGGGTCGGGACCTTTGCATCACGACCTTTATCTAGGAAAACTTCATTTCATTGACTTCATAGAAATGTTGCCACGTATAGTGCCTTGACTAGTCAGACCACCCAGACCCAAAGCCTTATGAAACTTGGTTCATTCCATGGACTTGAGGTCCACATTGGATCCCATCTTCTCACCTTGCACTGGAATGGTGTGTGCCCACCGTCGGTCCATTGATCTTGCACCATCTTGATATCCCTAACTTTTCCATGTTTTTTTAGACCATGACTAACTTTTTCCCTGTTGTGGGACCTCAAACCTTATGAATTTACTTGGTACATTTCATAGACTTGAAGTCCATAAAACTCGAATGGCTTAGAGAGGCCAGAATCTTTCCATGTGTCCTTCTCCTTGGATGTAATTTTAATTCTTGGTGATGTAGATATTTGACAACCATTTGAATGTCCAGGATTTTTTAAATGGCTAAGTCCATTTTAAATTTTTCATTTGGTGTTAATTGCATGTTTTTTACCTTTGCAAAATATGTAAACATATCCCGATCACCCGCAAGTCCAAATATTTTATACTTTGATCAACTAGTCCATTAACTAGTCCCCAGGGAATTCTTATGGTGTCATTTGAAGAAACAAGGCTTGAAAAGATTGGGGTTTTATGCTCAAGATTCACAGTAGAAGATATGATATTGAAAAGAGTTTGAATTCATCTTAAAGTCTCAGATTTTGGTCCCATAGACTCTTTAGTCTCATGGAAATCTTTAAAATATTTCATTTCATTTCAGTCCTCTAACATTTCTTGAATCCTTTCTTTTTATTTTGACAAGGCACAAAATTTCTTACAAATTGATAAGTCTCCTTTACTCAGACTAAAATTTGAAGCAAGGGGAACAATATGAAGCACATATAATAATTACATTTATAGAGATTTTAGGAAAAAACCAGCTTAATCCAAGGGCCTGGATTGAGTACCAATAATGGCTCCTACTCGGGATGGGCACCCCTTTGGGTGCCACAAGAACAAAGACCAGATGCCTAATCCATTGGGTAAGGATTCGGGAGACAAAACACACAAGGCTTTCTAAAAATATACATAACATTCATACTAGAATATTTGACATATCTCGAAACCTAGTCATTGTAGACTAGAGTACAAAAAGGAAACAAAAACATAAACAAAGGAAAAAACAACACAACAAAACTCTATATTTTGAAATGATCATACGTGATCATTTGGCTTAGTCTGATAAGTGTTTGAGATGCCTGCCATTGACAAAAAACTCCAATAAATGTCCTTCCAAGTATTTTAGAAATAAAGTATGTTTTCAATCTTGATATCAATAGAATAGGGTCCCATCCATAGGGCATCAAACTTTCCATGTTTTCCCTTATCTTCATGTCTGTTGTCCCATAATAGGACTAGGTCTCCAACATTGAAAACTCTTGGAGTGACCTTCTTATCAAATATCTTCTTGAGTTTTTCTTTGAACTTGACATATTTTTAGTGGGACTCTCTTCTTTCCTCATCCAATTCCATAATTTGATTGATCCTTGTTTCATATGGACTCACCTCTTCTCCATCTTCAAATTGCTTTATGAACTGATAGGTGGAAAGTTGTAAGTGTAGGGGAAAAAGGGCTTGAAATCCATAGACTAACTCAAATGGGCTCTTTCTAGTAGACCTCTTGGTAGTAACTTTGTCTACCCATAGTGCAAACTTGAGTTGCTCACCCCATTTCTTTTTATTGGTCTCTAATGTTCTTCTGAGGATCTTAAGCATATTCTTATTACTTGATTTTGCTTGGCCATTTCCTTGAGGATTATAATTTGATGCATAAGCCAAAGTAATACCATACTCATGACACATTGTTTCAATGGTTTAGCTCTAAAGCTCATGGCATTTTCAAGAAACTATCTTAGCAGGCACCCCAAATTTGCAGATTATGTTATTGAGAATAAAATCCATGACTACTTGATGAGTTTCCTTTCTGGTGGGAATGGATTCAACCCATTTGGTAAAGTAATCAGTGGATACCAATATCCATTTATGACCAACACTTGAAGAGTATGATATTTCACCAATAAAATCAATCCCCATTATTTGAATGGAGCTTCTATTGACATATGATGTAGGGGTAGGGCCCTAAAAGCTTTTAGTCTTCAGAAAATGTTGAAAACTTTCACATTTTCAAACCAACAAGGAAACATATTTGAACAATGAAGGATACCAATATCTTCCCTTAAAATTTTGTGAGCAATAACTCTTCTAAAAAATGACCTCCACATACTCCCCATGAAATTATGCAATTATTTTAGGTGCCTCTTCTTCAAGTGATACATCTTAGAAAAAATCCTTTTGGATTCTTCCAAGCCAGCCCATGATCAGTCAAAATATACTTTTGGAAACCAGCTTGAGTGTCCTCCTTTGATTCTTATCTAAGTGCATAGGAAAATTCAAGTTCATCAAGTAATATACTATATCTTTATACCAAACTGAAGTGCTCACCTTTTCATGAGGGTGTGGCCCATCTTCTTCAACATTGTGTATCTCCACCACCTACAAATTTCTCTCTACCATTAACCTTGCCCAATCTTGAAACCAATTCGTGGTTTGAATCTCCATGTCATATGAAGCTTGTTCAACCATATGCATATTTTGCTTTGAATCTCCATGTAGAATGTATTTATGGGGTACCCATTTTATAAATTTGGAGCTTAGAATGTAGGGCACGAAGATTTTAGTAGCCTTCACCAAGGAGGAAAAAATTCTTTTCCATGATGGAGTATTTCAACTTAGAGCCCGCAAGATTTTATAAAGAAGGAAATGGGATTCTCATGCCCCTCTTCATCTTTTTGTAATAATACGAGAAGCAATTGTATTCTTTGAGGAAAAGAAAAACATCCGAAATGCTTTCTTATAATGAGTGATGATGACAAAATTTAGTTACGATTGTGATTGGACGATGAAAGAACCCTCGAATAACTCCAAAATTTCTTGAAGGATGTATTATATGCTAAATGATGTTGATGAGAACACTGTAATGCTTCTAGACACTTAAAAAAACTTGATGATACTCTGGCTCATCTAGATTTTTGTGAATAGTCCTAAAGAGAAACATAAAGCTTGGTATCTATAGATCCATGACGTTCGAGGAATTGCCGATATTTTGGGAGTTAGAGTTAGGGTGAGATACATGGGATAAATTTTTATTTTGTACTTAAGTGCGAGGATTTAGGGGAATTATGGCTAGATAACTTAGAGAGGTCGAGTGTGAGGTTTAGAGGTGGATATGGGTAGTTAGGATAGAGTAGGGATAACTTAGAAGGTTTCCAAATTTAATCTAGTCCTAACTAGTGAGAAGTGAGAATTGGTTATAGGGATAAGTTAGAGGTGGTTAGGGTAATATTTTTAGAAGGTTTCTTATTTAGACTAGTTATAACTAGTGAGTTAGGAAAAGTTCACGAGGTGATGTGTGAGGGTGAAGTAAATTAACTAATTGATTGATTTATTTAATTAATTAATTGCGAGGAGGGTGATGTGACTTTAGGAAATGTGAGGTAAATTGATTAATTGAAGGGGTGTGGGTGGAATGACCTAGGAGGTTATAATGATGCGGAAGATTTTGATTAAACCGAACATATGACTTTAATTGTAAAATGGTATGCAGATGGGAATATTTAATTGATTACATGGTGTGCAGATTTACTGGTGTTTACATTTTCCCCTTTTTGTTTGATGTCTTAATAAGGCGTTAGACTGACAAAGCGATTAAAAGTGTTTTGGTCGTATGGGTGATTCATTGTAGCGTAATACAATAAAATACAATTCATTACATGTGTTTTATTTTTCAAAGGTTTACCGGTTTGATGGGATACCAAAACAAAGTATGACACCGAGGATCAACTTGATAGGAAACCAAAGGGTTTTTCATACAAATGTGTGATTTGCAGAGGCGAGGCTTAGTTTGTGGGAATTCCAAGTGATGGGGAGACAAAGGGCACGCGTCAACAAATGTATGATGAGTCCCAAAAGTTGGTGTTTGCTTGTTGACTTGAGTGTTTGGGTCCTTTGAAAGTGACAAACTTGTACAAAGGGTGTTTTTGTTGTGCTTAGGGGTGCAAATGAGAATGGTTGCTAAAATAGGGTGAATCGCTGGTGTTTAGGGAAATCGCTTGCGATTGGATTGGGGTAAAAATAAGGTATATAATTACCTAGGTCATTTGGTTATTTATTTTAACTATGGGATAAAGAAACAACTATGGTGGATCAATTTGAGCGTCTTAAGGTGATTTTGGGAGATTCCAAGAAATGACATCCTCTAACAGGTAAAGGAAACCTCCAATGGCTGAGGTGAGTCAATTTTTAACTGTTTTTGCTTGATTTTGGTAGTTTTAGGATCTTACGGCCATTTTTGGGGCATATGGGTGCCTAGGCAGAATCACCGGTGATTCATATTAGAATCGTTGGCGATTGGGATGAATCACTTGGTGATTCATCTATGTTTTTGACATTTTTGTGAAGTATGAATGTTTGATGTTTTAGATGTTGTTGGTGCAAAATATTGATGTGAGTTTTGTTGATATGTTGTTGACATATTGTTGCTATATTTATTGATGATACTAATTGATGGTTTTGTTTATTTTTGTAGGTGGAGGTGAAATTGAATATTCACGACCATATACCCTTGATTTTAGAGTAGGTGAGAGAGGACATGTCAGATGAGGATTGGGAACTCATGGATGCTATGGGTTTTAGTTCCATGAGGTTTTATAGATAAATTCATAGATTTCTGGGTTTGATTTTGGCACTGCTAGAGAGGTGGAATTCTTCCACCAACACATTTTGGTTACCTACGAGTGAGATTACTATCACTTTGGAGGATGTTCACCGCATCCTGAGATTACCGATCCATGGGTCAGTGGTGTATACCATCACTAAGGAAGAGAGGGATGAGGTGATGGGTTGATTGTATGGAGAGGATGTTGGAGACATCAAATATGAGTTAGGCGAGGTTTGCTTATGGCTGTGTTTATTTTCCTGAGAGAGCGGGTCATGCTCGGATGACCATGATTATGATGGCCATCATGTGTTATGCATTTCCAGATTTTGGGAGTGGTCATTTTCCGTGGATGATGACAGGGGTGGTGTCTAAGATGATGGAGCATCAGACTATTTTTGAGTGGGGGCCTACCCTACTTACATAGACATTTAGAGATTTTTGGGCCTAGAGGGCTCACAAGTGTTATGGTATAGATGTGGGTTTTCTACTACAGGTGTGGGCTTTGGAGCATATAACTATTGCTCGACCAACAGGGTCACCATGGGCCATTGGTGATCAACACCTTGGATTCATGCGGTGGAGATCAGATAGGGGCCGTGCAGGAAGAGGAGGAGGGCTGGATTTTATAGGGATTTGTTGACTGGACTGTAGGTGGGGGATGTTGTATGGAGACCTTATTTGGATTTACCGGCATGGCCGAGTACCCACATGATTTACTTTGCTTACAAAAACCTATGTGGCTTCGGGTATAAAGAGAAGGAGAGCATGAGCTGCTGCGTTTTGATCGTGTTAGGAGGTAGTTTGGATTATAGTAGGGATTTTCTAGGAGAAATAGGCCCCGATGAGGAGGAATTATTATTCCGATTGATGATGCGGGGGTTACTATACGCACCCAAAATTACACATGCTACATTGTCGGGAAAATGGTTACAAGAATCCCCAATGATGATTCAAAATCCTTTCAAGAAGGTGTTTGAGCTCCAAAACCCATTCACAATGTATATTTGTAGCCTAGATATCCTTACTTAAATTTTCCATGCATTTTTCCATCCCCTCGTCTCTTTCTGTGCTTGTTTTGGCCTACAAAGTGCCGGACTATGCACCGCTGGGCAGGCAGCGATTCTCAAACCACCGCCTTGAGGCCGGGGGTAGTAGTCTGCCCTCTTTTCTAGACTCTTGGCGCGTGTTTTAAACATGTGACGGTTCACTTAAATTTTCTTTTTGCATGCATCTGTGAGCCGAATTGGCTAAAAATAGCTTTGTTTTCTTGGTTCTCCTTACTCCTATTTTAAATAAGATTTAATTAGTTGGAACTACCTCTTCTTTCCTTGTGCATGAAGTAACTTCCTAGCTTCCATTCCTATATATTCCATTCTTGTATTCGAGCAAAAATCACGAGAATTTGGTGTATCTTATATTGTTTTGCTACCATAATCTCACTAGGAATTGCATAGCCAAGCTCAGATCTCTTGTCTTATCTCTCTTATGTGGATTGTGTCAGATTGCTTCAAGTTGCCATTAATCAAGCGCCATCCTCTTGTTGTTGTTCTTTGCATTCCCAATCCCTTAGAATCACATGAACACTCGAGAAAGAAAGGAAAGAACTGAGGGGACAAATACCGATGCTACTTGGATTTTCCAAGATTCTTGCTCTTCCAGGTTGGAGTTGTGTATTTGTTTGCTTTGTTTATCAAATTTTCAATTACAAATTGTTAATTTTAATTACCTATCAAATAGAGTAGAAAAATAGTTCATTCCAATTAGCTAGATAATCTCAAGTAGATCAAATCAATAGGAAGTTTTCTCTTCAACATTACCAAGGAAGCTATGGAGAACAATAGCTCTGTTAGGGTTATGATTTGTTCTTCACTTCTGAGGTAGGGTTGGAAGGATTTTGATTGAATTAGAATAGATTTTTAGATTTAGATTCACACATATGCACAAATAGTTAGCTACATCTGGCTAATTGTTTGTATTTAATTTGTTTATTAGATTAGATGCATTGTTCGAAAATTTACAAAAGAACAAAAACATTTACTTTCCATAGATTAGTTTGTTTTACTGCTTTGTTCCAATATATTGAGAAAACAACAAAAACATAGTTTAGATTTCCTTTGATAGATAGTTTATTTACTGAAAGAAAATCAATTCATCTTGCATGACCATCAACGGTCCACAACAGGAAAAGACTTACAATTGTGATCCCTTGGTCCCACAACCCAATGGGTCGAGCTAATAACTGACATTGACACAAGTTTGCATTTAACAGTCTTACGCACACGCATAACATATGCTGAGAAAATATGACAACTCAATACATTGAACATAGCTGCTAATCAAGCCTACGAATTTTGGATCGCTCCTGGAAATAGGGTTTGATTGCATGCATGAGCATCCAAGGCCACATCCCCATGAGTATTTGGTTATGATTCACGAGTCACCTGTAACCCAACGGGCATACTAGTCCTAGATATTGACACTAGTTTATGACCATTGGTATTCATATCTTCACCGCTTCCACATGATATTATTACACAACTTTCATTGTTAAAATATAACCCGATTATGCTAAGGATTTTGCAGACAAGACTAGAAAATAGCCCATAGTCCTTATAGCTCCATTACACCTCTTGTCTTCACTTCCATGACCTTTTCTGGAAACCCATACGAGGAACCTATAGGTTACTTTCCACGTATTCCACAACCAATCAATAGAATCTTGAGTAACTAGACATCGATTGGAGTCTTTGAGTAACTATCATATCATAAAGTACCATCACACCCCTTGAGTTAGGAGAGCATTCTTTGCCTTAGATTCCGCTGATTCCAGTAGTGTGTGTCAAAGACATAAGATTGCCCAATTATCTTGATCGCCGCCATCACTTTCACTTCCATTTCATTTCCACAATGTCTGTTTTCGACACGACATCGGGAGGTCGGGAGTGCGAATAAGGTCACGTGTTGATTTTCTATTATGAGTTACCCCAGAGTATCTTTGCATGGTGGGCTCCAACTTTGAGAGGTTTTGATAGATCTGAATAGTACAGAGAGCTACACAATGAGTGAGACAACTATGTTCTCGGGTGGAGGGAGGAGCACAAGTATAGGTGGGAGTGCTAGATTTTGATGAGGAGGAGGAGGAGATGATGATTTAGTTTTTTCTATTGTGGTGATGATGGCCAAGAAGGCCACAGCGGAGGGAGAGAGAGATGCGGCTTGGAGAGAGCACGATGATTTGATTGGTGTTTGGGATACCCTTATTAGAGAGAGGGATGGATTGATTGTGGAGAGGGACGGACTGAGGGTAGAGAGAGATACCATGATGGAGAGACAAATAGTTTCAGGCACAAAGCTCATGATAGAGACAAGTATAAGAGGCTTTTAAATTTTTTGAGGAAGGCCTTGGGGATCACATGGCCTTCTATATACGGTGTGGAGCTATCAACGATGGTTCAATCTGGCGAGGTAGAGGAGGAGAATTTGCAACACCTCCTCCATTTGGTATGATTTCAGTGGTGCACTATGATGTGGTGTGGGAAGAGAGAGATTACTATGTGGATCGATCATCAAGAACTACCCAGATGCCACCTTATATGTAGATCACGTGGCTACGAGAGGGGAGCCACAAAACAATGAGTCCTAGTGCTAGTGCGGTGAGTGTGGGACAACCACCTCGAAGGCCAGAGAGAGTGGAGGGTGGCGAGGGAGGAGCTGGAGGTGAGGTTGTTGTCATGAGTGTTCCTAGAGATGGTGGAGATGTCGGTGCAGCTGGAGGCACACCTACTCCTAGAGGAGAGGGTGGTGCTAGCACGATGCTTGAGGATGTTGATTTTACTATTTGATTGTATATGATGTCATAGGCTCATAGAAGCCCATTTTTGTATGATGACATATATTGATTTTGGACATTGATTATGATGTATACCGGACTTTATATATATATATATGATGTTGATGATGGATTATGGTTTTACATTTGTGTTTTAATTTGTATGTGGTATATGTTGTATGTTTCTATTGAAAAATGTGTTAATGTTTTTAGATGGATTTTGATGAATGTGATATGTTAAAATGTTTGGTTAAATATGTTTTAGATGTGGTTAAATGTTTGATTTATTTAAAATGACTTAAAAACGTGATCCAACAAACGTGCTAAAAAAAAATGTAACTAAATAAAATGAGGTAAAATTGGAATGATTGCCCCACTATGGATTTGACATATATACTTGATGGGTGTCAAAAACACTTGCACTTGTGGCCTTATCAAACATTAAGTAAGATCATCAATGGGTAGTTACATAAATTATGATAGGAATGTGGGTTTGAACAATTGTATTTTGATAGGATGATAGAAGGGATTTTGTGTGTGTAGGCTAGCGTGGGAGAAAGGGATATCCTTTTCAAAGACTTAAAAGGGATGATGCCCCTAGCATTTGAAGCAAATGGAAAGTTGATCGATGCGAGAATCTTTTTATGATGGGAAAGTTGATTGATGCAAGAAGCTTTCTTGGATGCTTTTGATTTTGATGTATTTTTGAAGGATGATCGATGTGGGAAGCCTTTTTATATGAGTAGCCATCCTTCGAGAGTATGGTCTACTTTTTAACTTTTTATTGGATGGCCATCCTTCGAGGGATTATTCCACCATTTTTATTGGTAGCTTTCCTTTGTGGGATCAATCTACTTTTGTTTTTAATAATGATTTAGATTATGCAAATAACTATCTTTCAAGGATTAGTCTATTATATTTTGATGTTTTGATAAGAGGAGCATCCAAATGATTTTCATATGTTTTTGAAGCTGAGGGAAAAAACCCTAATAGACCTTTTAAAGAAGGGGATAAAATGTGTATCCGACCTACACACACATGCCCCATGTTATGTTTGATTGGTATGAGATGGATGGGTGTAATGTTTTCAAAGGGGTTCCCTGTAAAGGAAGGAATTTTTCCATATGAAATATGTGATGAACAAAGCTATGGTGCTCATCTTTAAGGCATATTTAGGATGTTGACGGATAGCCACACCATTGCAATGATATGATGAAGTAATAGGTTTTAGAGGTAACTACTGTCATGAAAATCAATTATTTAACATTAGAAATGCTGCAAGTGTGAAGCATTAAAAGGCTCACTTTTAGGTTCCCCTTCAGGTTCCCCATCAAGAGAAGCGAGAGGATACACTCCTGACCCATACTTATGAGTGATAATGTATGGATCAATCCAATTGAGGAAAAATTTCCACGTTTACTCCACTCTAATGTAGTAACATTTTGATTTTCTTTGAGTACAAGATCACCAATTTTAAAGTCATGTTCCTTGACATGTTTGTTGTATGCTCTGCTAATATGTTGTTGATAGACTTGATGATGTTTGAGGGCTGCTAGATGTTTTTCATCTAATAGTTCAAGTTGTGCTAATTGGTCTTGTGATATTCTTCATATGGGATGAAATATTTTGTTATATTGTTTTAACAATATAATTGTTTGATTGTATTTAATATTGGTTATGCTTTCGTCCCGAAGATATCTTTTTGGAAGCTTGTATAAGTTAGATATTGTTGCACACATGTAACTTATATTCTTGTGTGTATTTAGTTGTACAATACCTATAAGTATTGCAGCTCATACAAATGTAATTTGGTTGATTTGATATTAATAAATTTTATCAGGCTTCTGCCCCTGTTGCTCTCAAGTTTACATTTGGTACCAGAGTGAGAATCTGGAATTGAAAGTAAGGTTGAAAGAGAGAGGTTGTAGTAGGAGAGAGAGAAGATATTGGAGAAGAATTTTTTCAATTAGGAGAGCTTGTGTTGCCTCCATAACTTCCCAAGCCCCATCCTGCATCCCACATCCCCCTGTTCATTCAGGTGTTTGGAACACAAATTTTTTTTGCATTGGTGCACCCTACACCAGGAAAAATTTTTTTGGGTATAGAAAATTTAAAAAAAAAAAATTTTTTCCCCATTAGGGGTTTTTTACCTCTAAATTTAGTGACTAGTTTTAGTTTTACTAATTTTAGCATCTACTATCAAGATTTGAGGATTTTTGTTTTCTTTAAGTGCAAAGAGTTTTGGAGAATTTCGAGCTCTTTTTTCGAACTCTACCTAGCATTTTTGTTCATTACATTTTTCATTGATTTAAAGTTTGAGCATTTCATTAAAAGCCATTGAGCATTCCATTTGCATTATTGAATTAGAATTGCATTTGAGTGCAATTTTTGATCGATCATCACACATTCTTCCATCCACATGGGTGAGTTTTTTTGAGCTTTGATTGAATCACTACACCATGAGTTGAGGATATTCATTCATTTAGATCATCAACCAATGATCATGGGATCGAGTGACTTCCAATTCAAGTTGTCATCCATTGTGACCCATCCTTCATGAGATGTAACCTCATATGAATCACCATACATCCAAGTGAAAAACAAAACAGGTCCAATCATTCATTTCTGACTTACTCCTATTCCAAAATAGAACACCATGGACCAAACAAAACAACGTTGCTGCCATAAAATCAACTCAAAGCAAACACATGAAACACCCTATGATCCTCAAAATCCTCACGCACAATGATCAAACTTGAAACAAAAAAACTCACAAAAAAAAAACAAAAAATGCAAAAACAAATGGACAAAAAAGAAATCAAAACAAAAAAATGCAAAAAAAAAAAAAAAAAAAATGTGAAAAATCAATTTGAAAAAAATAAAAAAAGGAAAAAAAAATGAAATAAATCAATAAAAAAAAAAAAAAAAAAGTTTAGAAAAGAAGAAAAGGAAACATACTTAGATCCACTAAATGAAAACCTAATCCACATGGATCCATCACCATCCATGAGACCTCTCTGGATCTCCTCTGCACCACGTCATTTTTTAAAAAGGTGAGTCATTTTTCATTTTTATTAAATTAAATATAATTATGCTTAAATTTTATATATAGCATAAGCTCATAGAGCCAAGTTGGATAGTGAAAATGACTTGGGTGTGGGAGGTTTGGGGTTCAAACCCCCACCCCCAACACATTTTTAAAACCAATTTGAATTTAGTGGCAAATTTGGAGAAACCATGCCAAGTTTGGAGGTGAATTTGGTGGAAAAACCATCACTAAACAACTTAGTTATAACTAAAAAGGCCTCTAAAATTTTAGTGAGAAAAACCCTAATTTAGGGTAAAAAATTTTTTTCTCCTATTAGGCCTATTTTTTATTTTGAGACAACATTTTCCAAAGGGGGATAGCTAAAAATTGCATTTTCAGCTATTTTTTTTTGCAATTTTTTGCATTAAGGGTCATATTGGGCTCTCGGAGGCCACCAGGGCCCTGAAAAAAAAAAATTTTTTTCCTACCATTCAATTTTTCAAATTTTTTGAATGTAATTATGCTTTAGTATATTGTACTAATTTTAGGTTGCCATAGTCAACCAAAAAATTTGTAACTACTCTAGAAACTGGCAGAATATTGTAATAAAAAATAGTAAAAATTGGTTCTAAAACACTCACGAGATCCTAGATCTCATTCGCAGCATTCGGTATATACGGTGCCTCTGGGAAGCACTTACGGGTAAAGCCATCATGACTACTACTACACTTAATGCCTAATATAGCTACAACAACAATGTCATCTGGGCATCGACCCTTTAAATCGATGGGGAGTAATAAGGTCACAAGTGCACACACTATGAGCCATCCCATCCGTTTGTGAATGATTGCATGACATAAATCCAGACTGAGAAATTATCCAAGTATATAGTGAAGTTACGCATGTGTATGAGGATATTTCTTTGAGCCGGTGTCAATAATCACACAGACCCCTTTCAATATTGTCTTGGTACCACGTATTGAATTCTTTCACGTACGTTAATGCCTCTTTCACGTACCACTGGGTATATAGAAAGGGTGAGCTTCTTCCATGTACCCCTATGGGTATATCGGAAGGGCATGTATATAGAAAGGTTTGGTATATCGAATGATGGTATATAGATTGGGAGACCTTATACCTAGAGTGATAAGAGCCAAACCTATCAGTGATTTCTACAAAATGGGCACCAATGCCCCCAAATTTTTTCTTCTAGATTCACAACTACTAGAGGAAACAACTATGTTGCATGGAAGACAAAAATCAAGACACAACTTGAGTTTGAAGAGATCTGCCTGTTGTGAATGGTACTGACGAGATAGATCAAAACGATACAACAACAACAATGATAGTTTGATAAAGTAGATCAGAAGGCCAAACTCATCATCTTGTTTGGAGTGTCGACGATGATGTAACCCCACATTCGAGATGCCAAAACAACAAAGAAGCATGGGATAAATTGAGCATAATATATGAGGCCAAAAATAAGAATGTCATACTAAATTTGTAGAGTCAATTACACACATTGAAGTTCAAGTAGAATGAGAAAATTGAAGCTTTCTTAAGAAGAGTTGTAGAGTTGAGGGCTTCACTTCTAGCCTTGGGAGAAGTGGTCACATAGATGATGCTCTCATTCCCATTGTTCTGAGAGCACTCCCCTCTTCTTACCACATTTTTGTAACAACACTAAACATGTTAGATATGATAGTTAGTTTTGACAAGTTGGTAAACCTACTGCAACAAGAGGAAGCCATGCATAATAAGGATGATGAAGAGGAGCATAGGCACTTTCTTCACATCAAAAATGGAAAGGAAAAGGTAAAGGAAAACCTAATTCCTATCAAAATTCCCAACATCAGAATCAAGTATCAACATCAAGGGGACAAACAACAAAAGAAGCAATGTCCAATTTGTAAAAGAGGACATGAATTGAAATATTGTTGGTATAATACTTATAAGAAAGGTTCATCAAGAAACTCTGGACCTCAACACAAAATCTCACAAGGGACATCAAACTACAATCAAGGGTAGAAAAAGGGGAACTGGAAAAGAAGACCCCATCAAGTAAGGAAATATTGTTGAAGCAAGAAGAACATTTAGATAATGAAGACTTCTTGTACACTGCTCGATCAAGTGAACCTTCCACGTCATCTAGTGATGTCTGGTATGTTGATTCGGGAGCCACTCGACACATGACCAGCCACAGAGATTGGTTTACTTCAATGAGGGACACACCTTGAAAAACCATGTTTCGTTGGGAGATGATTCTTCATATATAGTTTAGGGGATTGGGAACATTTCTCTACCCCTTGGTTCATGCAACTGTAGACTATCAGATGTCTTATATGTCCCTAGGTTGACAAAGAATCTACTTTTAGTCAGTTAGTCAACTCCTAGATCACAACTTAAAAATTGACTTTGATAGTCATTTGGAAAGAAAACATGTTTGATTCGAGACAAATCACGAGGCTCGAAAATAGTTGCAAAATCCTCCAATGTGGGATGCATGTTCCACTTGATTTTTTCCACAGAGATGATCAAGACACTTGTGGCTAAGAACTCTACCTCAAGCATAGTTGTGGCATCAGAGACTTGGTCATGTTAGTTTCAAGTATCTCGAGACACTTCATCGGTGTAATATGGTACATGGGCTACCATCTCTTCAGAAGGATACAAACAAGTGTCCTCACTACCTAACAGGAAAAAAACATAGAGCTTCATTCCAGAAGAGTACATATCGAGCTCATGGTAAGCTTGATCTGGTTCATACCGATCTTTGCGGTCGATGCAACCAAGTCATTTGGATTTTAGTACTTCATGCTTTGTGTTGATGACTATTCAAGAAAAATGTGGATTTTTGTCTTTCACAAGAAAAGTGAAGCTTTTGAAACCTTCAAGAAGTTCAAAGTAGTTGTTGAGAATGAAACTGGTCATCACATCAGAACTCTCACTCAGATCGAGGGGGAATTCACCGATAATGAGTTCAAAGACTACCTACAAACTCATGGGATTCGTCGACAAATGCCTCCTCACACACACACAAAAAATGGTGTTGTTGAGAGAAGAAATCATACTATCATGGAAATGGTGTGATGCATGATCGATGACTCTGGACTTGCAAAGACATTTTGGGTAGAAGTAACAAAGACAATAGTGTATTTTTTAACAAGAGCCCATAGTTTCTCTTGATGGAGTAACACCACAAGAAGCATGGTCAAAGTGGAAACCATCTATTGCACACCTTAGAGTATTTGGGTGCAAAAAGAAAGTATGCACATACCCAAAGAATAGAAATAAATTGGACATGAAGTCACAAAAACTCATCTTCATTGGGTATAGTGAAGAGACTCTTGGGTACAGATTGATGGATCAAAGACCAGAAAAGTCTACACCAGTAGAGATGTTGAGTTTTTGAGAAGAAGGAAGTAGAGTCTCCTCCTCCAGACTCACCTGATGTAGATTCTTCACTAGTTGTAAAAATTGAAGTTGATGTTCCCATAGATGATGAAAGTGATGATGGGGATGATGGTGTTGATTTGATAGAACCATGACCCATGGGAATAGTTCAACGTATGCCCAAGTGGTGTACTAGCACATTACGAGATGCAAGAATGGATGCTCCATAGATACATCCACCCCTGGACCATGAGACTCATAGTAAAGCAAGAGAAGAAGTTAACTTTTCTTTGATGAGTAGAGTTATTGAGTTTGATGAGCCCTCTATAGTCCAGGAAGCCCTATAGTCAAAATCTTGGAAAGATGCCATGGACTTTGAATATCAATCAATAATGAAAAATAACACTTGGTAGCTTGTCGATCTTCCACTAGGAAGAAACCCATTGGATGTAGATGGATATTCAAAACAAAGTACAAAGTAGATGGGACAATGGACAAGTATAAAAAGCAAGACTTGTAGAAAAGGGGTATGCACAAAAAGAAGGCATTGACTATGAGGAGACATTTTCTCCACAACTAAGATCAAAATGATCAGGATGATATTTTCTCTAGCTACATAGTTTGGTTGGAAAGTCCATCAGATGGATGTAAAAAGTGCCTTCTTGAATGGATATTTACAAGAAGAAGTCTATATGACTCAACTTGAGGGATATGTAGTACTTGGTCAAGAAGAAAAGTGTATGTAGACTCAGGAAATATTTGTATGGCCTCAAACAGGCACCCGGGCATGGTACATCAAAATTGATGAGCATCTCATACAACATGGATTTGTTAGAAATCCATACGATCCCAATATTTACCTCAAAAAATCAAGGGGGAGATTGTGATTGTTGTTGTCTATGTCGATGATCTAGTCATCATTGGAAGTTTAGTGAGGATGATCGATGCAATGAAGAAAGATCTTAATCGATCATTTGACATGACAGATCTCGGGCTAATGCACTATTGTCTTGGATTGGAAGTATGGTACAGAAAGAGAATCACATATTTGTTTCTCAGATGAAATATACCAAGACAAATGCTCGAGAAATTTAGGATGATGGATTGCACACCAATTGCTACACCTATGGAGAACAAATTGTAGTTATCTCATTAGATCCATCTCCTGAGGTAAATGCCACTCTCTATCGGTAGTTGATTGGGAGTCTCATTTACCTGACCTACACTAGACCAGATATCAGCTTTGTAGTAAGCTATCTATCCAGGTTCATGTAGGAACCCAAATTTTGTCATTGGAAAGAAGCAAGGTGCATCTTGAGATATCTCAAAGGATCAGTGGATCTTGGTCTAGAATACAAGAAGAATGACAACTTCTTCTTGTTAGGATATTCAGATTCAGATCATGTAGGAAATATTGATGACAAAAAATCCACTTTAGGATTTGTATTCTTTATGGGATCTGGACCAATATCATGGGGAAGCAAGAAACAACACTTTGTTTCTCATTCTTCCATAGAATATGAGTATCATTCTATAGAGAAGCTTTTGTGAAGCGATTTGGCTACGTCGCATACTAGAAGGACTTGGAATACCATAGGACAAACCGACCACCATGTATGTTGACAATGAAGGTGTTCTCAAACTTGTTCACAATCTAGTTTTTCATGAAAGAAAAAACACATTGAGGTACAAGTTCATTTCATATGTGAGCATGTGTTGAAGCACAACATACAACTTCAATTTTTTCCAACAGCTGAACAATGAGCAGATATCTTCACAAAGTCACTTGCACGTGACAAGTTTGAGTTGTTCAGAGAGTTCCTCTCCTCATCCCTTGAGACAATGCACAATTAAGGGGGGGAATGTTAGGTTAATTATTATTTACCTTTATTAATTATGCATTGCATATTAATTAGTTTATTTATTTATTGGTTATATGGTTATATTTCATCATAACCATCTAATTGTCTTTATTTTGCATACGGGTGTTGTTATATTGTTTTAACAATATAATTGTTTGATTGTATTTAATATTGGTTATGCTTCCCGGATATATTTTGGAAGCTTGTATAAGTTAGATATTGTTGCACCTATGCAACTTATATTCTTGTGTGTATTCAGTTGTACAATACCTATAAGTATTGCAGCTCATACAAATGTAATTTGGTTGATTTGATATTAATATAAAGAATGTACCTATGATGAGAATTGAGTGACACGTTGAAGAAATGATATTTTGGTATACCATGATAAAGTCTAATGGTAAATTTACATTGGATAGATATTCATATATGTGTGTACCATAGATCACATGGATTATTTTTGTAAATGATTATTGATGGAAGGAACTCCTTTTGATGTGAAGGATGGTGTAAGTGTTGAAAACCACACACATTTTAGTCTTATCCTTTGATTTTTCAGTTTAAAAGGGACGAGGGATCCGAGGGATGCCATAGTGTCTAAAAACCTATTAGAAGATCTGTGGAATGGCTTGAATGGTATAATGATCAAATGTGTTGAGGAGAAAGTCAACCAAAAATTTATATTTTTGAAGGATTTCATTTTTACATTGATATTCTCCTTTAACCTGACTAACACAAGTTGTGAATCTCCATAGATTTCCAGGATGTGGACACCTAGGAGAATAATAGTATTTAGACCCATGATTAAGGCCTCATATTCTACCATGTTATTAGTACATTCAAAGTTAAGTTTAAATGATAATGGAAGTGGATATTCTAGGGAGGTATGATAATGAATCCGGCTCCTCCCCCTTTTTGGCACTTAGCTCCATCGAAGAAGAGGTTCATTTTAATGGGGATGAAATCAAATTCATCGATGTTGTTGATGGATTTCATAGGAAAGTGTTCATGAGGTAGTTGATTATCTAGAAGGGTGTATCAACAGAGATGATCTGAAATTATTTGACCTTTAATAGATTTATGAGATATGATTTCGAGGTCAAATTCAGTCATAAGCATAAGCCATCGAGTTATGTGATCATTATGATAAGGTTTAGCGTGCATGGATTTAAGTGGATTAAAGCTGGTGACATATGTCTTGTGATTGAGGAGATAATGTCAAAGTTTTGAGGTGGCAAAGTATAACACACAACACAATTTTTTAGCTTAGTATAACATGTTTCATATTCATGGAGTGTACGAATAATGTAGTATATGGACTGTTCATGACCTTGATTATCATGGTGGGTGAGCATAACTCCTAGAGCATGTTCTGAAGTGGATATGTATAGATAAAATGGCTCCCCTTCATGAGGTGGAGTAAAGTACAAGTGGTGATAATAGATATTGTTTGATTTCATTAAAGGATTTTTGGCAATCAGAATCCCAATGAAATTCTATGTCTTTGCGGAAGGAAAGATGGTGAAAAGGTTGACAACGGTCAGAAATTTGTGATATGAAATGTCAAATGGATTGTAATTTACCTTGAAGGCTACAAGTTTCTTAAGATTAGATGGTGGAGGCATCTCAATGATTTCTCTAACTTTTTTGGGTCAACTTCAATGCCTCGGATAGATATGATGAATAAAAAGTTTTTTTGGTGAGGACACCAAAAAAACACATTTTATAAGATTAAGATGAAGAAAAACTAGATGAGATGAGTGAAGATTGATTCAAGGACATCAAGATGATTTTTTCATGATTTGGATTTTCCTAGGAGGTCATCAACATAGTCTTGACAATTTTGTGGATGAGATCATGGAAAATGTATGTCATGGCGTGTTGATAAGTAGCCCTTGCATTTTTAAGACCAAATGGCATGACATAGATAGTAGAAGGTTCCCAAGGGGTGATGAAAGATGTTTTGTGTTGATCATCAAGGGTGATGAGGATTTGGTTATAACTGGAAAATCCATCATGAGGGAAAGCATTTCATGGCTGGTTGTTAGGTTGACAAGATGATCTATGTTTGGAAGAGGGAAATCATCTTTGGACAAACAAGATTGAGATCCTGAAATTTATGTAAATGCATATTTTCTTGAGGCTTTGGTTATGGGGATGACATTGGAGACCCATTGTGGATAGTCAATGGGTATGATGAAGTTAGTAGATAAAAGGCATTGCAAACTCTTCCTTAACAAGGAGAGCTATATGAGGATGCATTTTATAGTTTTTTTTTTTTACTAGCTTAGCATTGAGATACATGACTATGTTGTGTATGAAAATGTTAGGATCAATTCTAGGCATATCACTATATGACTAGGTGAAATCTTGGTGATATTTTTTAAGAATGAGGTGAAATCATTTAATTCTTGTGGATCTAGAGATTGACTAACCTTAACTATGCAAGGATCCTGAGGGGTACCTAAGTTAACATCAAGGGTGGATTCATTAAGGAGAGTTGGTATGTTAGATGGTAGGGATTTCTGAAGAAAATGGTCTTAGCTCCCATATGGGAAAGGATATCTTGGTCATCTTGACACTGGAGGATATCTATGGTAGGTGAATCTTCATCAACCATTTATGGCCAAACAAGAGGTAATGATTTAGTGGAGTGATTAGATTGATAAGTAAGTGGCCCTAAAGATATAACATTGATTAAAAAATGTTAGGTGGGATGGGTACAATGTCGTTTATGTCCATGGGATCTTCAAGGTTTGTTGGTGATGATGGTTCTAGTTTGGAAATAGTTAGGGATGTGGCAAGTTTAGATGTAGTGGCTTTGCACATTTCGGAGGTGAACCTTTTATAACCTAAACCACTTTTCTCATAGGATTTAAGGGAACACATGATGGTTGATCATGGGTTCCTTGTTCATAATGCCCAAGGCCAAAACCTCTCCACACACAATGATGAAGATACATATGGGAAAAGTTTGGATTATCGAGAGATTTGAAATTTAATGTGAATGGCATGGCGTGGTGTGGATTGATGACATGAGATGGAGGATTATCAAGTCCCCATAGAAAAGGTTTGTTTTGAGATAACGTGGGACTTAGTAGGAGATAACATCTCCTATGTTTGGGTCATACATGGGTTTTTTGTTAGGGTGGCCATATGTTTTAGGTGAAGGGATGGAGTTAAGCATGAGGAGATGATATTCCCGAGTGTAAGGTTTTTACAGCCTCACCAAGAGAGGAATCATTTGGTAATTTAGAAGAAGGATAGATGTGCTAGTGGATGCTTCATTAGATGACTCAAATGTGGATTTAGGTACAAGGATGTTTTTGGGTGGTACATCATGTAGTAGTCAAATGAATGGATTTGGATCAATGGGGATAGTGAAAGTCCAACCTTCATGTTCGTATTTGAGACAACGATGGAGGGTGGAAGGAACAACACATGGTGCATATCCAAGGGCATCCTAATAACATGTTGTATTGAAACTATCCTTATATAATGTAGAAGAGTTTGGGCAAGGTTTTGACGCTGACTTTAAGTGGGAAGTATGATAGTGCCTAATGTGGGTGCGATAGTGTCATTGAAGGATCGCAATAGAACTAGAGTTTGAGTGATAAAATGTTGGGTAATTTGAGTTGGTCAAAGTGAGGGATGATATGATATTTATTGTGGCACCGCTATCAATCATGACCCTCTTGATGGAGATGTCATTAATTTGAGTGGTAATGAAAAAGTGGAAGGTCATGGTCTTTTGGTCTGAGAGAGGGAATTTCAAAAGATGGTTCAAATGATATAGCAGTGGATGTTTTAAGAGCACCCAAAATTTTTTTGAAAGGAATTGGATCATTGAGCTGGTATGGTTATGGATTAGAGGGCTTCTATCATAGCCTATTTGTGAAAAGGTGATGTCTGGACTAGTTCGTAGAGTGACATCCTGAGATGGGAGATTGGTGTAATTGTTTGATAGCAACCTTCTTGTATTGTGGTGAAAGGGGTGTTGCTGCTTGTATGGAAATTTTGGATTTTGATGATGGTGTTTGGTTAGATTCTCTTAGAGCTAAGGAAATAGATACCTTAGGTTTATCAGATGAAGTTGATAATTTAGGGAGGTGGGTATAGCGATGAAATTTTTACCTTTTCTTAGGCTTAGATGGCTCTTTGTTGTAATTTTGTGAATGGGTGGTAATGTGTACAATACAACTCGAATGAAGAGAAATCATTTTAGGGATAAATTCTTCATGTTTTGATGATGATGATGATGATGTTGACATTGTGTTTGATTGAGAAGGAAGGAAGAGTGGATTGCCAAGTTCCTACACTTTTAAGTGAAAGGCCCTACAATATTCTATGGAATGGCCACGTGTTTTGTGGTAATCACAAAAATATTGAAGTCATACTAGGAAGGTTTCCATCCGTGATGATCAGATGGCTTAGGAGGTGGTAATGTAATAAGTGACCATTGAAGGAGGTCATCTAGGATGGTGGCATAACACCCTTAGGTGTAGACATAGATGGGGATAAGGTAGCATCTATACTCTTCTCAGGAGGAGGTAAAACAAGTTTTTAGTCACAAGTTGTTTATTTGTTGGTTATGGAGGCTTTCTAGATGTCGCATGAGTGGTGGATGAAGAGCCTATATGGGTGGTCATTAGTGTGGATAGTTGGTGTGTGACATGTAAAGTAAAGGCATGTATTGATGAGGATAACTAGACTATGCGATAGGTGAAGGTAAAGGACCCTATATGGGTGGTATTGGTGAGGATAGTTGGACTATGTAAAAGGTGTAGGATATGGACTTAATGTAGGGGTTTGATAGGGGATTTTGATCTGTAATAATAGGGTGATTAACAAGTATAAGGGAGTGAGGTCCACATAAAGGAATTTGATATGGAAAAACATATTGAGGATTTTAAAGACTTGAATAATACCCTATTTATGAGGTCTTTTTGTAGTCTTAGATGAACTAGGTGTGGTTGATGAGGATGCAACAAAAGAGTTAGATTTCCTGAGGTGGAGGGTGTTTTGGGTTGTTTTTCAGATGTGGTTTTAGGTGTAGTTTTAGGAGGTGTAGAGGATGAGGTATGGATTTGGTAATGGCATGTGAAGAGGGCGTGGGAATAGTTTTAGTAATATTTTCAGTAGATGGAGGCTCAACAACTTTGGGCTCGTTGGATTTTGGTGTTGATTCTAAGTTTTGATTTGTAAGTGATGAGGTGGGTTGAGGGATAGGCTCTATTTTTTATTGTATTGATAGTGTGGACAACATTTGTTTGTGGTTGATTTGAAGATGAGGGTGATTGGAAAAGGTTTTCTTAAATATGTCAAGATTTTGATTTGGGGTGCATTTGGATTGTCTAAGTGGAGTTCACCTTGTTGATCAAATATTGAAGTACGTTGTGGAAAGTGTGACACATTTCGATGTCATGTCCATTGACCCTATGGTATTTACAATAATCATTATCTAGTACCAAATGGGTTTAGATAATGATGTGTCAATGGGTCAAATAGGTGGGAGAGATATCATGTTGAGAGGCAAGTAGTTTGTCAAAAACTGCACTATAAGTATCTCCTATATAGGTATAACTACGTTGTTGACGGGGCCTTCGGCAGTGGGTTTTTCCTTGGGAGTAGATTTGACTATGACAACATTGGTAGATGTTTTTGACTTATCGGGGGTGAATGATGATTTAGATGGGAACTCAAATTTTGGTTTCTTAGGATGAAGCTTGACTTGACCATCTTCTAGAGCTCGTAATTCTAGTTTATGGGCCATGGTGAAAGCCTCATCAAAAGTTTGAAATGATTGGATTTGTAAATGTGGATGAGATGTGTTTGGCACATGCATGACAAAATAATTTGATTGATTTTGTTTTGTGGTAAATGAAAAGGATAGTTGATTGACTACACCTCTCTAGTGGGCAACAAAATCAGCAATAGATTGTCTTCAAATTGTTTGATGGCATATAAGTCATTGATAGTGATTTTGTGTGCTATGTTTATGGAAAAGTGTTCTAAGAAAAGTTGGGCAAGTGTAAAGGAGAATAGGGAATGTTGTGGAATTGTTGTACCAATCTAAGGCTAGGACTGATGAGGGACATGGGAAAGGTCCTCAACATAGGTCTTGGTCATGAGCTATTAGATAGCAGGCATGATGGAAGGCACATAATGTGTTGTTGGGGATCTTCCTTGCTTGTAAAATTTGATAAACTTTAGGAAGTTCCTAGTGAGGCGGATATGGTTTATATGGTACTGAAGGGTGAATGGGCTCATTGCAAATTTGATCATAAGAGAGAACATTATTGGATGAGGATGAAGTAGCTTTGAGACTGGATATGTGGTTTAAAAGGGATTGAGAGGATCAAGTTGAGTTTGTTGTTGTGAGGATGAGATAGGTTGAAATAAAGACTGGCTAGGTTGTGAGTATGTCTGATACTATTGAGGAATGCCTTGCTAGTAGGGAATATTTTGTTGGGGAATGTTTTGTTGAGGAACATTATGTTGGAAAGGGGTATTCTATTGTGGGATGTTATATTGTGGAATTTTTTGAGGTACGTATTGTTGAGGTGTGATGTATTGAGGAATGTTTTGTTGAGGTATATTCTATTGATAAGGAATGTTTTGTTGAGGGATAATTTGATGATAAGGGATGTTCTATTGTGGGATGTTTTGATGAGACAAAGAAACCTTATTTGGGAGGCTATAGGGTGTGAGGTTTGTATGTATATTGTACTATAATGGAATTGATGTATGAGTGAGTGGTTGTGAATATGAGTGACTACTAAAAGGAAAAATCAGAGATGCGAGAGGATGGTGCTATGTTATGGAATGCTTTGTCATGGATATTGTATTTTGGGATGTTTTTAGGGGTGTAGATTGTGACATGGAGATCAATGGTTGTGATGGTTATGGTATGTATTGTGAAACAGGGTGAGTGCTAGCAATGACACTGGTATTGATTAGTGGTGTAGTTGTAGGGATGGACATGGTGATGTTTTGAATGGGACTAGTAACTGTTGGGAGGATACAATAGTAGAAAAGGCCACAAAACTTAGTGGAGGTGTTTATACTTGTGAGGAGGCCAAAGGGGTAGATGAGGAAGTAGTAGTACTGCTTAGGGGAGGTGTGGAACTGTAGAAGGACTTGGTGAGGATGTAGATTGTTGGAAGATGTGTTTTGTGATGAAATCATGTGAAGGTCATAAATAGGGACAAAAGAGACATCGATTCTCAGGTTGAATAGTGGAAAAATGGTTCATTTGATGTTTCAAATGGATTATTAGGGATAACAGATATCTTAGGTTGACTATTATTTGGTGTTTCAAATTGATTTGAAGTATATGGGAACAACTGTTGGATGACAGGGTCTTGATTTTGATCAATGAGATGTGTAATGGAAGATGAAGGATTGTAAGTGTATGGAATGGGTTGAGGTGTGAATGGTTGCATTTGAACATTTCTAGCTACTAGATAAGCATTAGGAGTGATAGGGTTTGAATCCAACATTTCTTCAAAGACTGGGTCTCCCTTATTATAGAAGGGAGGTTCAGATGCTTCTAACCGAAAAGTAGGAGAAAAGGGGTTTCAACATGATATCATGATATTGATGTGGGGAATGAAAGATTTTTGTCCCATTTCATTGTTATAGTTGGTCCCTAATTCATTCCAAGTTTGTTGGGTGTTAGAAAAGGGATTGGATGTAATGTTTGATAATATGGAATTTGTTGTTGTGTTGGTGTTGAAAGTGTTGTAGGGAGTGGTGTAGTATAGAATGGGACATGTTGTTGAAATGTAGGTGGTGGAGTAGACATGTTTTTGAAGTTTGGTTATGAGCTTGTTGTCTAGTAAGTACCATGATAAATAAACACCTAGAAAATGAGAAATAATTAAATGGGTTGATTTACAAACAACAAACAAGAGCAAGCAAAATATGTTGTTTTGTATTTATCTTGATTAATTATGAAAAAGTGAAATGTGTAAGATGGTTAACGAGGGTCCTAGGAAATGGTATCTATGGATGGTTTTGGGTATGTTTAAGGGTGGAGTCCTTGATATACCCAAAGGTACGTGAGGCCCAACTCTGTACTGCTACCGGTATAGGTGTGTATATTAGGGCCTACCCCCTCACTTCATGGTCTCATTGCGATAAGGGAGTCGGGTGTTGAGCCAAAATATACTAACAAACATGAGATTATACTCGGCCTAGAACACCAAGTCGGCTTCCTTGTTGGGTGATGAAATCCCAATTAGTTTCACCTGGGTGGGAATTGTTTAAATGCATTTTGATTTATAAGTGATTTGGTTGTGTGTGGGGAGGATAAGTGAATGCAATGAATTTTCCTCCTAGTTAGACTATGTGAAACAAGAAGGATGTAAATGTTTATTTTAAGATCCCAAAACGAAATATTGTTTGATCAAGATAGTCAAACAAAAATGAAAAATATGAAAGCAAAAAAATGTTTTTGGACTTATCGTGAGAGCACTCCTATTTTTTTGGACTTTAGCAATTTTTGAAGCGAGCAAGAAGCAAATTCAAAAAATGAAACCTTGTAACCAAATTAGAAGAAACAAAGAACAGAAAAGCCAAAAGTGAAAAGTAAACCGTGAGATTATAATAAAAATACACAGAGAAAACACAAGCGATTGGCCCAAATGCAAAGCGATTAGGCCAATCACAAGTAAATATTACACGATGATGTTGGTGACAAAATTTTTTGGGGAAAAATTGGTGGTTATCTTGCCAACTCTCGAGGATTCTAAGTACCTCTACTTAACTAGTGCAACTTCCGTATGTGCATGCATAAGTAAAAATGTTTTTTTATCTTGGTGGCCTTACGGTGGGATCCAACAGGACACTCCACGACGACTGCTGGTAAAATCTTACTGATTTCTATAGGGGAAGAATTTTCTAGGAGAGTGGGAAAGGGAGTGAGAAAATTAGAAAAGATAAACTAATGCTTGCAAGTAGAAAATCAGAGACTTGCATACACCAACCAAAAACTTCATTACATGCACTTGAATTTAGAAGAAAACAAATCTACGTAACAACAAGAAGACCAAATAGAGTTTGATGAACACAAAGTACCACTAAACCCCTCAGTCAAAAAAGGCTAAAATTCCTTCTTCCTTTATTGAATCTCAAGCGAAATTGTACATATCATAGAAATGGAAGACATTTTGAGTAGGGAAAATAGAAGAAATTTTCTATCTCTTTTCTCTCTTCACAAGGATATCTCTCTCATGAATTCACAAAAAATAGCTCCAATATCTAAGAAGTTTAAGAAGATTTTAGAAGTTGTCTAATAAGAAGATCAAATGAGGAGCTAGTTACAATTTATAGAAGAGGATGCAACTCTTCATCTTCTTGGTGACTTTTCAAATACTTTAATTTGACTTTAGACTGTTCATATTCCACTTAAATATTTAAGTCCCTTTTATAAAATCAAGGCAAGTTTACATTATGTTTCTAAAGTCACTTAAATTAATATTAAAAAGTGCAAACCTCAATGCAAAATATAACATTGATGAGAGAGAGCATTGGGTGAGAAGAGAAGAAGAAGAAGAAAGAAGAAGAATCATGTGGAAGAATGAGCTGCTGCGGTGGACTTGGCTCCATTCTCTAACTACTCTCCACTTCGTGTTCCTGAGAATACTTCTATCTTTCCAAGCTCCTTGTTGAAATGAGCCGCTGCAGGTTCTACTTTGTCAGCATGAGGGATGCGAATGCAGCTCAAGGTTTTAGTCCATCCATCGGTCACATTGTTGATGTCTTTGCACTTCCCGAACCATGATGAATGATTTTCTGTGATAAGTGTAATGGAGGCTCGAATCTCTGAGAGGAAGTTGAGATTATCCTTAGTTAAGGACCATGGGTTGCCCACCTATTTCTTGACATATTCTTCAAAAGGGCTGATCAACTCATCAATAGTTGTGTGTTCACTCATTTCACTCACTTTCTGGTCCCAAAGGTTCCCAATAATCTCTTTCTTTCTCCACATCCTCTTTGAGTGCTCGCATTTTGTTGGCTGTTTCACACATGTATGCAAAGAGCTTGAATACCTCTTGTTAGTGCTGGCTTCCCTTTTTCAAAGATTGAGTCAATCCATTCATTATTTTCTCACCCCTACATCATGAGCTCATGCGTTATTCCTCGATGGATTCTTGATAGCACTTGATGGCACCAATTTCTCAATAGAAGTGTTGTAGTTCTTGGTTACACTAGGTGTTGCACATAAGATGAAAGAGTTCATACTTGTTCATCTAGTACCTCAATCTTATCTTTATATTCTTTATTCCTTTCCACCATGCGAGCAAAATATTGTTGATATATGTATAAATCTCCCTCATGAGTATCTGGTCCCAATTGGATTGTGCTCATCTCATAGTCAGCTGGTGTCATCTCATCCACTAGCTTGATTACCTTTGGCCAAGCTACTTCGATGTACTAATTACCTATCTCCCCACTGTAGAATCATGAGGCTATATGTGTGATCTTTCTTGACCTTTTTTCTTTAGCCAATGAGACAATCACTGATAGATCAGGGGATGCTACTTGTTGCACAGTGCGAGTGTTAGGGATGACCATTTCCCACATCCATAGAAACATCTCACCAGATTCAGGCTCAATGATGGGTGCACCAACCATTCCTTATTCTAGAGGAGGAAAGTCCTGAATGAGAGGGGCATTGGTGTCAACAAGAGGTGAGACCTCTTGTAGTGCTTCAAAACTGGATCATGAACCATGTACTCCTCGTTCACATGTGCCCTGTTTCACTGGATTTTCTATTTGCATTATTGAGATCAAGTCTTCCTCCTACGGTGACACCAATGATCCTTCTTCTACCCTAAATTTCTTGGGTGTCTTCTCGTGGGGAGAAGTTTCCAATTCCGTGGCCTTCCTTTTTGAACTCGCTGTAGAGTGTTTAGAGTTGGAATTAACCTCCACCATTTTGAAGACAAATGATGTGAAGCTCGCTTATGGATCGAGAAATTCCTTGTGAATGGATGACCATAGTCCTCTTCTTAAGAAAACTAGTTCCTCATTCTCCTCTCCACATTTTTCATCCGCTCCAATATATCTCCTAATTCACGAACATGCTAGTTTATTTGGGGCATTGGGGACATCTTGACTAACGCATACTTAGGATTTTACATCTCTGTCCCATCATCATGCAATATGTATTCATACCAAGATAACTTGAATTTCTTCATCTCATTGATTGTCATCCTCATGTGGTCCTTTTCACGTACTTCGAACTCATGTCAATATAGTTGGCCCAGAGTCCTCGACTTGTGGCTCATGTTACAATTTTGGGACATAGAACAAGTTGGGATCTTCTCGGATGTCAAAGTTGGGCTTCAGCGATGTAGGAATGCAAATTCAGATGTGTGAAAGTGACCTCCAGGTGAGATGCGTCATTTGAGCTTTTGCATGTGAACACCCCTAGAGATATAGGGAATGAAATCAACTTCTTTCTCTTACTTTTGAGCTTGTTATTCACTTGAGTGATCTTCTGCAGAGCTCAAACAATACAATTTGGTCACTGAGGTACTTAGGCAGTCTCAAAGCAGAGCTTGGTCGAAGCCAGACGACTCGTAGGTAGGAGAAGGTTGAGAATTGTATGAAGTATGAGCCGTATTCCTTGATCAGGATGCCACTTGTGGTGAAATCCTAGCTTCAAGATCCCCTTCTAAGCTTTAGACCACATACATGGTGAACACATCATTCACATGAGTGAAATTCTCTGTTGCTCTCCTCCATTACCAACTATGGAAGTTTCTCAAATGTAGGCACCTTGGCAACAATGTTCTGCGTGAGAGCTAATCCTTTGAATGATCTCGAGCTTGCAAGGAGATAGACTAGGTAAGAATTCATGTGGAACTTATTTTTTGTGAGCACTTAGAGTAGTTACAAATGGATATTGTCACACGATGATCTACCCCTAGTCAATTCATTGATTTCCTTCTATTAATGTCGAATGAAAAGGCCCATCCAGTCCTGGAAGTCTCTTGTGCTTGTTTCGCCATAACTCTACTGAGGAGAGTGATGTCATTTGAGTATCCTTATCGAACTTACACCTTGGGAGATTATCGGGAACCCGGAAGGATTTATTTCGGTTTTCAACCATGAGATGAGCGTTACTCCTTGGACATATGAATCCATTGTTTCCCAATCATGCAAGGCCCGTCCTTTGAGATGATGACCATGTTGGGGGATGTCGGTATCTATAGAGAGAGTGAAATGGTCCTAGGGATGATGACTGCCATTGTTATCTTGTTGTCATCTCGTATAGTTCATGTCTCGGAGTTCGTAGTGGAAAGAGCAGCTAGGACTAACTCGAGACTCTACACAGACACTGGGTGTCCTATAGACGAACAAGCCACTTGTGAATATCTGGTCTTCAATCCTCTTTCAGTCCTTGGAGGCCATGCAAGTCTTAAGGTCATTCAGGTCCATGTACAAGACATTGTTTTCTTCCATGTCATACTCGTAGGTGAAGGGATGTGTCAAATTCTGACCCATCCACTTCGACTTCATGTTTAGCCTAGAAAGAACAACTTACTATTTTTAGTAAGTGTGAAAAATCAAGTCCCCGATCCTCAACTGGATGATGCAGCTCTGTTTTCCTCTTTTCCCTACGTTTCTCTCTCCTTCTGGGTCAAATTTCTATTTTTGGCAGGTGTCTTGTATGACCACTTACTATTTTTAGTAATTTCGAAATGCCCGTTCTAGTGAATTCTTGCAAGCAGTGGCACCTCCAATTTCTTCGTCTCTTTGCACATCCTTCTATTGATGACTTTGCTAAAATAGTAGTCCCCTATGCATAAGACTTGCTATTTTTAGAAAGTGGGATTCAGGAGGTTGGATTGATGCGAATGAAATTTTTTTATATCAGCTTTTTTTTCCAATAGTGCCCCTCTAAAATTTTAGAACTATCTCGTTTAATAGTCCAAGAGATTTTAAAGTTTCAAAATTTGGACCTAGCGAAGTGCTTCTAGATGTGGCAACCATTAATGGACCTCAAAATTAGAGTCTGGTTTTCTTCTCTATTTGCACAAAAAAATATGTTTTTGATATGGGTTTTTTCTTTTGATGCTTCATGTGCAATTCTACTTGCTTCACCAATGAGTTTGACGGGAAATTGGATTTTTTCTTTGTTGAGCCAGAAGTGGGATTTCTTCGTTGTGGATGCTCTATTGCACGAGAGGAGAGTTTTAAGGTGTATTTTGATGGTATTGGGTAGAGGAATGAATAGAAAAATATGGATTGTTGTTTCATGCATCCGTTTGAGATATTTCTTCAACCTCTTGTTTCATGGCCATGGAGTTTTCTCTATTTTCTCCTTCTTCGTTTTGTGCCTCTCCTTCTATGTTTGCTCAAATTTCCTTCTGGGACCTACGTGATTTCATGGAGTGAAGGGAAGAAAATATATGGAAGTTCTAGTTCGAGGATTAAAAATTGTGGAATGATGGTGAGAAGTTACAGAGGATCATGGAGGAAACATCATGCACATGGAGTTAGAAGTTAGAAGCAGGAAAAGCGGCAGTTGGAGTTTTCTTTTTTAAAATCCAAAAAATGTGCACATGTAGGGCTTGGGCAAATTTTTCATGTCTTTAGGGATGTGAGGGACATAAAATTCCATGGTGGTCTTGGAGCTGACACATGGCGGCAATTGGACGACAGGGAATGGAGGTGAAAAAAGTGGCTTTAAAGCATTGGGGGCTGAAAGCTAGTCACGTGGATGACCAAAGGAATCCCCATAGGGGATGGGAACATTTTTCCATGTATTGTGTCCTGACTTCAGGTATGAGGGAAATCAAATTCCACGGTGAGTAAGAGTACGACACGTGTCCTCGATCTCGACGACAGGGAATTTGAGCTCCAAAATGCACTTGGGGGCTGAACTGTCAAATTGAAGGTCACATGAGGGTCCCAAAGGTCACATGGGGGCTGGGAAAATTTTTACAAGGTTGATGTACTTTACCTCAAGGAATTTTGGGACATAAAATCTCGCACAGCTCCTCGGTCCCGACATGTGTCCTCCCGAAAATTGACTAACTCCGAATTGTCTCCAAGAGGGTAACATGGAACGATGATAACTTGAGCTCTTGTGGAATTTCTTGGTGAAATTTTATATGATACTAAATAGAAATGGAATTTTGAATCCAATGGTGGGGGTATAATGTCTTTATTATTCCATATGATCCCTGAAAAAATGGATTTTTGATTTGGTACTCCACCTGTGCTTGAGAAAAACTACCTGCAAACCCTATGCGCCAAGGTGTTGTGAAAAATATGATTTCATCATCTTGTATGGATTGGAATTATATTTTTGGAGATGTTTTATTTTACTCCTAACTCCATCTAGAGCTCCCAGTAATCTTCTTCTGAAGCTCAACAATTGTTTTAGGCATGTGTACTGCTTAGGCTTGTGAACCCTATTTTTATTCAAACTACTCCAAGTATTTAAAAAATTCCCCAAACCTTCCAAAATAATTTCCATGATGTTATAAGGTCTTCAATTCACCTCCATGTTGAATTTTTCCCTTCCGTTCCACTCTAGGGGGTTGATCTAGTCCTGGGAAGGCCAAATGATAGCCCTTCCCAATATTGCCAGAAGATAGCATCTTTTCAGAACTTCCTAAAATAACTTGGGGATTAAATTGACTTTCCTAAATCACCTAGGGGACCAATTTTACATCAAATAGGGGGTGACCAGACTGATGGATTTGACTTGGGGTGCCTAGGAATGATAAAACATGAAAATTTCAGCACAGGGGTATAGTTTTCATGCTTGGAAACTTCTAATTTCCCTATCGCACATTTGCATGACAACAAGTGAAAATAGTTAGTATTTTATTAATTGAAATGAAACAAAAGAACAAGGGAAAAGGGTCCCACCAGGCATGCCAAAATGTTGATGAAATTTTTTCCTTCACGGTTGGTTTGGTATTACAATAAGGTAAAATTGTCATCAACATTATAAGAATGTTGATGAAAATTTTGCCTTCCCAGATTGGTTTGGTATTACAATAGGGAAAAATCGGATCAACCTCAAAGATGGCAGGGTTTCCAAGGTACCCACAGGATGTGATAGGTGTTTGATTTGTTGTGCTCTGTGACAAATGAATTAAGCTATTTTCCCTACAATTAAACCTCGTAAATCAAAGACACTACACAAAATGGAATTAGTAAAATAGGTAGGTAGGTTTCTTGGCAAAGGCCAATTCCCATAAGCCAAAATACTTCCTTATGTGGACATCAACCTGCTTTTGAAACACTTAAGATTTTATTTATGAAATGGTGTACAATATATGATAGATGAAAAGTGTGATAAAATGTTTATCACTTATTTAGATTATTACATACATCAGCTGATAACGATGATGAAAAGTAACAAGTCTAGAATCAAGTCAGAATCTAGGTCAGTATCTAAGTTTTCAGAAAAGTTAGAGCCTACTGAATAGGCTAAGTCATCATCCTTGGTGAAGTATGAGTTGGGTTATTTGATGTAATCATCCATGAAGAAATCAAAGCTCTTCCTCCATGTCGTACTGATGTGCAAGGCTAGAATCTTAATCGCAAGGCGATGTTACTCTCAATGTCATATTTGGATGCAATATTTGTGTCTTCAGGTATGTCCAATCCTCCGCCTCATACCGATACTCGAACCATGCAAGATAAACTTGTATCCATCAGACCTCATAGTCCTGCTTCCCAAAATTCTTCAATGGCTTCTCATATTTTCTGAGTAGATGCAAATATGGTTTCTAGGTGATCAATGGGGGCTGCATGGATGACACATAGCTCCAAGTCATGTAGTAGGTCGTATTGCTCCCAATGCAAAGGGTGTTGGACAATTGGCAGTGAGTTGATATTGGTGATGGGATGATTAATACCTCCTATGGCCATCTACAAGATCCATGCTTGAAAAAGGATTAGTAACACAAAAGCATAAAGTAATTGATAACAACTTCTAATGAAAATGATTACTAAGTAGACAAATAACACAAAAATCACAAGTGATTAGGCTAATCACAAGTGATTCTGAGAAATATTAACAAAATGCTAAAAGAAATGATTTGATTATCTAAAATGGAACTATTACTTTTTATCAAATTTGCACACATGACAAAATTGGACAATAGGGTCCCATTACAATCAAAGTACAACATTGGTCCCAGGGACTCACGTTCGGTCATCACGAAGATAACACAATTAAAATAATTAATAATTTTCATAGGTGATCTCACCTAGCATTGAACGAGGTCAAATTGACCTCAACTCTGATAACTTGGTGTTAGCTCGGTTGAGAATTCGGTCGTTTATCATTAGATCTCAACTCGATGGGTCAGCCAAGCCCAACATTGAAAAGAGTTGGTCAAGCCACGTCAATGTGAGTTAATTCAACTCAACTCATGAAACAAAAATATGGAAGATGCTTTAAATGAGCTCAGAGTGGATCATGCCGATTCCACTTGGTTCACATGCTTGCTTCGTGCTCAAAAATGTTAAAGAAATGCCAATGTCAACTAGCTCTCGGTTGGACGAGCCAAGGCCGAGTCACTCGGTTGTGAAAGAATACAAACTTGGCTTGATTTTGAGGTATCCTTGCGGGAAATTTCCAAGCCAAAAGAAAATTTTGGAGGTTTTTTTATGGTAATCCAAGTTGGGAGTTCTCGCGTGATCCGGGAAGTGGAAAAAGTTTGATCGATCTCCAAACCATGGAGTTGTGGAAAATGAGCTTCGGGAAACTTTCGGTCCATAGATGGTCGAGTCGGCAAAATGGTGCCAAAATCTCGCACTCCAATCTTCAATGTGGAAATTTAGGAGAGAATTACCATGCATGGATGTCATAATGGAAAACCAACATAAGATTTCTACGCAGAGGAGGAGTCTCGAAAGTTATTAGGTGAGTCACCAAGGTGAGTCTGAGGGCATGACGGGAAGTGAAGACCGAGTTTGTCATCGAGCTAGTTAGGCGAGAGTTGTTAGAATTCAGAATCGGTTGAAACATAAAGAACTCTGCGGGAAGAAAGGAATCATTTCCTTGTACCATGAAATGACCAAGGAACATTTATAAGGCATCGTTGTGATGAAGGAATAATGTGGCCTCGATGGGTGAATAAATGGAAACCGAGGATCAAACTAGAATATTTAAGTATATCCAGAATCAACCTTGAAGTTTGTGGCATCGAGTGAGCTCGAGAGGCCAAGTTATGTCAAAAATTATAGCATGAATGCAATCGAGATAGTCAAACTAATGCCGTAGGATTTGACAGAGCTCTATGGAGGAGTTTGAGAGAAACTTGATTGAACGTGGAGATGAATAGGTTATATAAACAACTGTGTGAGTTATCAGAGCCAACTCGGCTTAATTAGATAAGGATCTTGGTGATAGATGGATGAGCTCAAAATTACATGAAAATGAGTTACGGAACATTGTGGGATGAGCCGAGTCACTCAGGGCAAGTTTTGCGAACAAAGTTCGTGGTAGTCGAGCCATACGGAATAGATTCAGAGAGCTTGAGGGTGGGTTTGGTTGGAAGATAAACTCGGAGTTTAGAGCAAGCTATACAGCTTTTAGGAGACACATGAAATCACTGACCGAGACGGTTGTTAGACTCATCAAACAAGAGATCGTTGCATGATAGGATTTGATTCAAAGAAAATACTCAAGCTTCGAGCTAAGTAAGTACATGTAGGACCAAGTGAGTTGTTTGATGCCGTGGCATAGGAAAATATTTTTCAATCATTGATCCATGGGAAGTGGATGTTGGAGGACTTAAGGTGAAGAGGTAGAAATGTTTTGTTGTGGAGGCATTGAATCATTGAATGTTGATGCGACAATGGAAATGAATCATTTGAGCTCAGCTGATTTGTTTTAGAATTGGTTTGAGTTAGCGTGGAGACATGACAAAACTCGTTGTTCTCTTGCAGGGATTCGGTTGAGAGCTCATTCACCCAAGCTAAGCCAATTCTGATGAGATTGAGTTCGGTCGAAGAAAAATGGGCTCATAAATTGAAATAAGTCGAGCTATTTGGTGACAAAGTGAGTACGCAACGGGGAGATAATGAAAAACACAAGTTGAGTCTTGCAAAGCTTGACATCATGAAAAAGTGAGCTCGAGATGAACCAAGTTATTTATATGGTGAAACAAAGAGCTTAAATTGGAAATGAAATGACTGCTTTTGGCTCAATTCTTTAATGTTTTGTTCAGAGTGACTCAAATGGAAGATCAACTCAGCAAGTTGTGGTGATGCCAACTACGCAGTGGTAGGAGCTCATGAGAGTGAGGAACTTGGGGTGCTAGGTCACGGTCATGGACGTTCAAATGCTTTGATAACATGAAGGAATCAAAAGAAAGATCGTGAAAGTGAGTTTGCGATAAGGGAAATATGGTACTCACCGTGGCTCGGTGAGTGATGTTGAGTGAGCTCTGGGAAAAATCTCGTGAAGAAGAGAAGAGCTGCATGATAGTGAGCTCATGCAAAAGAAGCAGGTAAGCTCGGTGTTGGGGAAAGCCTTACAAGAAGCTCATATCACTTGGTGGTGGTGAGTACACAAGTAAGAGCTCGGTGATGAGCTCAATGTAGAGCTCAATAAATAAGAATCTAGAGCTCAGTCACAGATGGAAGGAGAAAGATAACTTGACGGAACCATGAAAAGTGACTCATGGATCGATGCATGAACATGAAGCTCAGATCGATCACAGAGCAAGAGACAAGCTCAATGTAAGGAAGCTTGGTAAGGAAATGCCGAGTAACTAGGCTCAATGCGAGGCAATGTAAAGCAGATGGTGAAATCGGTGGTGATCACTTTGCGATGGTGTCGGTGCTCGGTGACGAGAATGGAATTCAATGCACATGGGAAGGAGAGGTGGTCCGAGGACTAGGTGAGTTAGCGGTGAGCTCAAGGCATACATGTAAAGGTGCTTGGCGATGATGGTGGATCAACTCAGCATTGGGTTCAATATGAAGTTGAGATATCGTCAAGGCAAGGAGATCATGCTCGGTAGATGGAATGACATGAAGGCAAGCTCAAACAGAGCTTAACTCTGCGATGAAGTGAACTCAAGAAGAGCTCATTAAAGAGCTTGGTGGCTTTGTGGGGAGCTCAATGACAAGCCGGTGTTGATGCAGATCGCATGCGGATAGAGGGTCATGGATAAAAGCTTGATGGCAAGATATGTGCAAAGCTAGATGGGATCAGAGTTCGATTTGGCTCGGTTGGTGAACTCAAAACTCCCAAAAGACAAAGCTCGAGCCCAACTCGGTGGGTTGGCTCGGCGAGCCAATCACCGAGTTGGGCTATTTTTGGCCCTTTCCTCATGATTTCCCCTTTAGTGCAAAATGGTCAATGAGGGGTCCCATCATATATTTTATTTAAATTAATTTTTTATTAATAATATTTATTATTATTGTTAAAATATTTTATTTAAATATTCTTTTAATTAATTGAGAGGATTAGGTCAACATGCAATTAATGGCACATGATGGAACCTTCTCAAGTGGTTCAACCAACTGTAATAAATGAATCATCATGTACCTTCAATTTAGGAAGGGAATTTATGAATTCTTCTCTCCTCTCTCACAACTTCTTCTATAAATGTAAGTTGGAATCTCATTTCAACATGTTGGACAAGTTAGACAAGTAGACAATTGAACTTTCAAGCTTCTCTTCAAGACTATAATGGCAACCATTTCCTCTTCCGAATGTATGATGTATTGTGGATGTTGTCAAGTAATAAAAGTGTGTGTTTTATGACTAATCTTGGTCCTTTCATCCTTCTATACTTCTTTGTGCCTTTCTTATGCTTGCAGGTACACTGTGCAAGTTCAAGTTTCTATTGCAGGTTCTTGGAGTTTTGTGCTTATCAAGTGGTGGAGTATTGCATGCATTTGAGTTGTGGTGCTTGTTCACCCTTCTCAAGTTCATCCTTCTTCACTAGACTACCTGATAGATTGATTTGTCGATTGAGTTTAACAAAGGGAATGCATGTTTCTAATCTGTGGTATTTTGTTACCTCTCTAAGTTACTGAGGTGAAGTTGTCTTGTGTTACACAATACCCTCTTCAAATTAACCCTTCCTAAGTCTGGAAACACCCTTTAATGGTACATAACCATCCCTAGTATAGTTTCATTTATTATAAATCTCTTTCCCTAAAACCCATGAAAATGTTAGCATAGGTCTAGATAACCATTTTATTGCACTAGGAGTAGTATAGCACTTAGTTTAGGAAGAGGAAGCCGAATTCTCTGAAGGTTCACCTCGAGCCCAAGTCCCACAACTTGAGAGGTGATCCCATGTTTCCCAATCACACCGAATGTCTTGTTCACATTCGACAACATTATCTTCTTGAGACAAGAGAGAAGTATGTAATGATCTAACAAGTTTGTTTTTAGGATAAAAATAGAGTAAAAATGATGGAGATGAACCTTTGAATGATGAGTGATGATGAAAGGCTGGTTTTGATTGTGCTTGGATGATGAAAGAACCCTTGAACAACTCCCAAAATTCTTGAAGGATGTATTAGATGCTAAATGATGTTGATGAGAACCTGGTAATGCTTCTGGACACTTGAAAAGGCTTGATGATGCTCCCGGCTTGTTTGGATTGTTGTGAATGATCCCGAATGGTCCCAAAGAGAAGAAAAATCTTGGTAATTATAGATCATCTACATTCGAGGGAATCACCGATGCTTTTGGGCGCTTATAGTTAGGGTGAGATATGAGGGATAAAACTTCTATTTCAACCAAGGTGCATGGGATTTAGGGGAATCATGGCTAGATAACATAGAGAGGTTGAGTGTGAGGTTTAGAGGTGGATAGGGGTGGTTAGGATAGAGTAGGGATAGCTTAGAAGGTTTCAAATTTAATCTAGTCTTAACTAGTGAGAAGTGAGAAGTGGTTATAGGGATAAGTTAGAGGTGGTTAGGGTAATATTTTTAGAAGGTTGCTTATTTAGACTAGTTATAACTAGTGAGTTAGGAAAAGTTCACGAGGTGACATGTGAGGGTGAAGTGAATTAACTAATTGATTGATTTATTTAATTAATTAATTGTGAGGAGGGTGATGTGACTTCAGAAATGTAAGGTAAATTGATTAATTAAAGGGGGTGGGGAAATGACCTAGATGTCAGAACGATGTGACGAAGAGTTTGGTTAAACTGAATAAATGATTTAAGTCATAAAATGGTATGCAGATGGGAATATTTAATTGATTGCAGTAGGTGTGTGGATTTTTAGTTTCTACACAAGAAGATTTTTTCCAGTCTGCAGGACAAGACATGATTAGATGGAAGTTTTGAGTTTTTTGAAGCATGAGATGGATTAGATGATGCTTTATATCACATTAAATGTAAATATGTATGAATTTGACATCAAATTAATCCATTTATAGGTATTTACTATTCCTATAAATTTTTTATTAGTTTATATTTGAAAACAAAGTTTTGGGCAAGTTGATTTGGTGAAGACAAAAATGGCTGTGGTTTGAGTAGGTGATTGTTTCAAGAATTATAACTTGATTAGAAGTGTTATAAAGGTTATATAATTTCCATCAAGTGGTTACATGGAATTTTGTTTTTGTTTTAAAATGATATTTGGCATTAATAATTTTTTCATGGTCTTGAAGCATGTAGGAAACAATTTTGAGATGTACAAAGACATCTGGGCCCATTAAATGAAATAATTTGATTGTTTGAGCTAAATTGTGACCATGTATGAATGTTAAATGTTATATTAAGAATTTTTAATGATTTATGGGTCATGAATAAGTATGGTTTTTATGTTAGGGCATTTTTATCTTTGTGCCCATAAGGATTTGACCATTTTTAAAGCATGAAATGTTGTTTTTTTTAGGCCGACTTACTTGGGTCACTTGTGACTATTATGATTTGAATTTTGGATGTTTTTATGATGCATGGTTGAGCCAAATGAGGAAAAGGTTTGTGTTTGAATTTTAAATGAAGAGGAGCTTATAAAAGCATTGTTTTGGGTGCTTTTTGGAGCTAGTTGAGTGTGAGTGGTGTGTGTGCAAGAAGTGTGACCTATGTGAGAAATGTTTGTAGATGTGTGTAAGAAGTGTTATTTGAGTTTAGATCAATTGTGTAATAGGTCAAGAAGTATCATAAATTATGTGTGTATGTGTGATTAAGCAAGTAAGAGATTGAAGACCTAGGGTTTGTATGAGGGTTTGAAGAAGTGCAAGCTGAACCAAGTGGTCTCCATCAATTGTGGAAGAAAAAAATCAGATAAGATCATCATAAGGTGGTTGAGTGGGTGCTTAATCATTCTTGGGGGTCAGTAGCATCCTTTAGAGTGGGTTCTTTATTAAACTAGGGTTTAGTGCCTTTGTAGGGTTGTTGCTCTTCAGAAAACTAGGGGTTGGTGCCTTATAGGGGTTGGTGCTCTACTAAACTAGGGGTTAGTGCATCTTGTGGGCTTGGTCCTCACTAAATTTAAAACATGGAAATATAATGTTTTTGTTTGGTGGGTTTTCTTCCCTGAAGGTTTCCCACTTAAATTTGTGTCTTGTGTTGACTCTATCTTGCACTTGATCTTGTGCATTATGGTTGTTTATATGCTTAAGTAAACACACATATGATTCATGGTTGAATAAATGGTTGTATGAATAATTAAAATGATATAATGGTAAATGAATTTAAAATTTTTAACGGATGATTCACCCCCCTCTCTTAGTCCATTGTGCTTCTAAAAATTGGTATCAGAGCAGGTCCTTCTGAGAAGCTTAATAGCTTGAAGGAGATCTTTTGAAGCACAAATGGGTGGTAAGAAGAATAATTCTCAGAAAGGGAAGAACTCCAAAGATGACTGTTGTTCTACTTCAAGTGAAGGTATGAATTTCTTAGAAATTTTTCCTAAATTTTACTCCCCTTAGGAGTTGTAACTTGTGAATTTGGAGAAGGATTTGTTGATTCAAATTCAGATTGTGAAGAGTCACCTTGGGAAGTAGTAAAAAGGGAACTTTCTCATGCTAGAGATGAGAACCAAAAGCTCAAACAACATATTGATGAAATGATGAGAAACCATGAAAACTAGATTAAGATCCTTGAAGGAAAGTTGAAGAATGAGAGTAAAGAACATGATGAGATCACAAAGCATCTAGAGGAACAGTTAGAGAGAGTTGTAACTAGCCTTGAATCCAAGGAAGATGCTCATGAGCATAGTCATGCTATTCATATTTTGGAGTCACAAATGGAGGATTTTTCTAAAACCCTAAAGGTCAAAGAGGAAGAATGTACTCAACTGAAATCACAAAGTTGCTCTACTCAATGATAGAATCAATACTAAGGAGGATGAGTGCATAAAGTATGAAATAGGCATGAAATCTTATACATTCAAGACTTGATCTAGTTTCAAGAAAACTAAAAATGTTTGAGAAAAGTGCAAATGACCTAGATAATATTCTTAGCCAACAAAGATCAATAGGTGATAGGGATGGTTTGGGATTCAATGAGGATCTCAAGGATAAGGAATTAAAGCAAGAGGACATGGTTTCAAGAAAGGAAGATGGTGAACCAAATGCCAAGGAAGAAAAGAGGGTGACATACACCAAGGACAATGAGAAGACCAAGCCTATTAGGAAACCTAATGCATCAAGGTATGAAATATCATTCAATGGTTATTGTTTCTCATGTCATGATTTTGGTCATAGAGCTAGAGATTGCAAAAAAAGGTCTCCTAGGAATGGTGTAGGGTCCTTCCATGGTGAATGTCATTCATGTTTTGAGTATGGTCATAGAGCCAAGGATTGTGGATGGAATCTAAGAGTGTTTGAGCGAAGAAAAGTAAGAGTATTTTCATCAAGAGATCTGATCCTAGAGATACTTAACCATGGGAAGACAATAGAAGTGAGTTTGTTAAGAATGTTGTATGCTACAATTGCAATGAACAAGGACATGTTGCTAGGTTTTTCTTGTATGATCCACCTAGACATATTGATGGTTTCAAGAGGAAGAATACAATAGTGTGCTACAGCTTGTAACAAATTTGGTCATGTTGCAAGGAATTGCTATCAAGGTCTCTCAAGTTAAAAAAGAGTTTTCAAGGTCCTAGTGTACAAGGAAGGGGTATTCAAAGGCCTAGAATACATGAAAATGGTCCAAGAAGGACTTGGGAACCAAGAAGATATCTTCATACTTCAATAAGAGTTGGTGATGGTGGAAGGAAAGGTGTGATACAGATCTCAAATAAGAAAAGAGAAAGGAGTTGTTCAAGTACATAAGGGTGTTTGGGACCTCTTCAAGACCTTATTTTAGGTATTCTTGGTGATCATATATACCTCCACTATGCTTCTTAGAGGTATATTAGTGTAAATGAAGCATTCAACTGAGGGGGATATATCTTGGTAGGTGTGTGTTACTCCTCCATGTGCATAAGGTGTGTCATTTTGTGTCTCTAAGTATGATATTATGGTTAAATTTGGTTGTTCTTGAGTGTGAGAGGTCATGATCTTAGTCTTGTAGTAATAAGGTGCATGATTATATGTCCTCATAGTTTGTGTCTTGCATTTTCATGACAGGTGTTTGATATGTCCTTAATGATAAATTATCTCATTAGCATGTTTTTTGAAGAATTTATGTGGTATTGAATTCACGGAAAGTGTTCTTGAAGAAGTCTAAGTTTTAGTAATGGTCTCGTGATGTATCGTGTGAAGTTTAAAACAATGTTGGTGTATTATGTTTGTCATGAGTTGAAAAGGCTTGTAATATGATCATCCAGGTGTCTATGATGAGGTAAATCTATGAGAGCTATGAAATGATAAGTCTCTATGTGAAATTATCTCACAATGTATCTAAGTCACTCTTTAATGTGTCTTTGTCATCCAATGGTATGTCAAATGTCAAATGCATTGGGAAAATCTATGAAGGTGTAATGGCCATCAAGTATAATGTGATCTAGGGTTTGTTACTCTATGTGAAAAAGTGTTATGGTACTCTTTGAAAAGGTTTAGAATGATCAAGTGATGACTTGAACAATATTTTTCTTGTAAAAGTGAAGTGTGGCCAAGACACGACTATATGATGAATTTTGAGGTCATGATCAAAAGTCAAAAGTGGTTCTAGATATGATAATTGTGGTTATTGCTCCTCATTCATTATAAAAGGTGATTAGAGAGTTATAAGGGTTGATCACAAGTTTGAAGGGTCCATTTTGATCATAAAATCAGTTTTTATGCATTTTTTGATGTCACTTTGCCTTGATTAGGTTTTCACAAAAGACCTAATGACGGTATAGATGGAAATTGAGATTTGAATAACAATGGATTTAGGGCTGAATTTTTGAGAAATTCATCTAGATGATTTACTACATGACTCAAGAGTAGGCTCAAAGAATGACTACATTCATGGGAATTTGTGACAAAAGTTCAAGATGATTGTGTTTGAACTAAATGTACCTAATTTTGAGATGTGATATTCATGGATAATTTCTTCAAGGACATGGTTAAATAAATTTCAAGCACATGTAATGGATAATATTTATGAGTAATGGGTGTCTACATCAGGTAATAAATCATCATGATTACCTTCATATAAAATTTCATGTGTTTTTGAGGTTCCATGACTAGTGGACTGTGAATAAGCAAGTGATGGTAAAAAGAAGGCATGCCATGTGAATTTTTAGTTGTTTCTAATTTTTTCACATAGAAAGTTGTGTTGAAGTATTCTTGTGAACATTTTATGGTCAAAATCATGTGTAAGGTATGATTATTTTTATGGAAAACATTGAAGTGTCTTTAACATAAAGAGGTATGCTACATTGACTTAGCATACTCTTATAAGATCAAACATGTGTATGGATATATTCTTGAATACTATGGAACATCTCCAAACAAATTTTGAAGGCACGTTCTCATTAAAATAGTGGTGATTATTGAAATTAATATATGTGAGTAAGTATTTTTAGGTGAAATGATAAGCCATGAAGGTCTAAATGATCCTATCAAAGTTGGAGAAGTTAGAGGTTTAATGTCAAGAAATAAGGTAATCCTAGGAGAGCTAGGTTCTTCAAGTTATGTTGCTCAAGCCTTGAAATCAGTGAGATGGATGTGTGGACATGATCAACTTTACTCTTCAAGGTCTAATATTGTGGAAATCAAGAGGCTATAGGATAGAGAAAGTGGTGTATCAATGCAAATTAGGGTTTAGAGGTCTTAAATGCATTTCTATGTGTGTCCTTGATGAAAAAATGAAAAGTACATGACTCGAGAAGAATGTAATAAAAGGATATGGGTAGTCCGAGGGTTTAATTATTATCCTCAAGAAAACAAAGGATTATGACTGATGTTAAGAGCCAAAAGGTATATTATGATTGTGCAAAACTAGTATGTTTATGCATAGGGGTTGTGAGAAAGTGCTGAGGGCTTTGAGTAATCCTCAAAGTTAAAGATGAACATGAAGTTATACATAAAACCAAAGTGTAGGTTCAAGTGTCTAGTGTGATTATATGGTCAAGTACATTGTTGAAATGTTCTCAAAGTAATGCTACGTAGTATGCAAGCTTAATGTAAGAGTGTCTTTGTACTCAAGCATCTAATACAAGTATGAAAATTCATACCACATTGCTTAAATTATGGGTCAAGTAAGTAAGTGGTCTAAAGATGGTATGAGGTGTCAATATGCAAATTCATGGCTCTAATGTTTTCACCTCAATGATCTAAATGAAATTAAATATTTGTGAAGTAGAGTCAAGAGCAAGAAGGTAAGTGAAGGTCAAGTTGATTAGCCATTGTATTAATAAGCATAGAATGAGAAGTGCTAAAGTATGGCTAAGATTCTTAGAAGTGCATCTACAAAACTCATTATGGAATGTCCTTTTTGTATGGGGGACCTAGGTTGAATCAACAATGTGTATGACTATGGAAGTGCTAAGTGTATGGCTAAGATGCTTAGAATTGTGAAAAAATCATTATATGGTGTCCTTTGTATGGGGGACATAAGATCAAAGAGGTTTTTATATTGCAAAGGATGGATTGTGTAACAAGTGCAAAGTTTGGGGTATGTATGAGTCACTGTCAGTTATGTCCAAATGTTTTTGATGATATCATGAGAACTTAGGTCTATGTGAGAATTGAAATGAGTGGGCTACAGGTCTTTCAAAGACTGGAGGAGGCTTAGAATCCTAAATCAAGAGAAAAAGTTCTATAGTATGTAGGTTCACCTTGAATGGTGTGAGAGAACAACTATGTGGCAGAGTATGGCATATTTCTAAGGAATCCTAAGTATATGGGGACTTTGATTTGATTGAAAAATGAAAGTTACATTAGTAAAAGAAGAGTGATGATCATGAAAAGTCTCAAAACTCTAAATTTTTGCTCACTCATGAATGCTACAGTTGATACTGAAAGAGATAAATGCTTGCTGTAGGAGTACTTTTTGGCCTAGTGTGTATAAAGTCTCTTCATAACAGGGGGAGCTTGAATAAGCTTTCTAAGATGGTGATATAGGTGTTTTCAAGGCCATCCAAGGTATGAAGTAGGTTTTTTCTCCAAGTCTGAGTTGTTTTGACTCATAAATGTTTTATCTCGGCCAAATATGAATGTTAAAGACTAAGAAATGGTTTAGGACCTAGAAAAAGAGGTCAAGGTGATTTCTAGCCATGATAGACAAGGTGAGTCACTCAAATTTGTGCTTTTGAGCTAGATATGGTGGTATTAAGTATAGGGAGTGATGGTTTGTTGAGTCATTTTTTTATGAAACTTGGGAGATCATCAAAATTGGTCCTAAAAGTACTAAAAGATTGTTTTGGGGATCTTAGTCTTAAGTATGGTCTAAAGAGCAAGAATGTGCATTGTAAAGAAAGTATTTTGCCTAGACTAGATGATGAATGCTCAAGAATAAAGGTATGATGTTTTGGTATGCTCTTTTATGAAATTTTTGTCATATTCTCAACATGTATGGCTTAGATGATGGTCTATTACAGTTGATTCATGAAGCCTAAAATAAGGGTTAAGGAGAAAATAGCTTGTTTTGCATGATTTAAGGTGGAGAATGGTGTTTTAGATCCAAAAAAGATAAGATGATGCTCTTTTCATGATTTATTGATGTTTTTAGATGTTGTAGTATCTTTACGCAAGGGGGATCATGGTGGTTGCATGCTTGCAAAGAAGCAAAATCAGATTTTTTATGAAATTTCAAGTCATGTGCTTGTTTGAGACCTTTGGTGGATGTTTCCAACCAAGAGGTGATGCTATGAAGCTGAAGAAGGTTAAGGAAATGATGCTACAAGTATATATTTTTCATTAATGTAAAAAGAGGGAGAATTTTAGGTAGTTTTCCATTAATGACAAAGGGAAGATTGTTGGCATGTGGTTCTATAGGTGTTGTCATTGATGCAAAAACCACATTAATGAAAAATTAAATGATGATGGATTAGGTTAGATGATGATGTGTATGATGTTGACATGATGGTTTAGATGTGTACATGATGCTACATGGAGATTCAATGAGGATTGCTTGCTCTTACAAGCCCATTCAGGTGCCTAGGTGATGTTTACATGATGATATGAGATTCTTGGTTGCTTGAGAATCATGTTGGCATGATATATAGTAGGTTTGGAGAGTGCTTGGGCATTCACATTAGTGGCATGGTGCAAATATAGGTGATTGGCTATGTTTCAGATGCTCATTTGGAGCAGGTATAAGTGTTAGGGGTATGAAGATGAGATTTGGAGCTATATGAGCTCATGGATGCATGTATTTAGGTGAATTATGGTATATAGGTATGTTTGGGTCATTTCAGTGATTTCATGATGAGTTATAGCATTCTTTAATTGACCCTAACTTCTATAGTGTTAAACCCTAAGGGTTACTATTCAAGTCTTAATGGTTAGAGAGTTTGAGGTATGGTGATGACATTATGATGATTGGAGATGTTAGTGTGATGTTTCATGGTGATTTGAGAAAATTTTAGGTTTCGTTATGATGTGAATTTTGCAAGATATGTTAGTTTTGGTGAGACAGGTTAAGAACAAGGCCATTTCTAGCTCGAAATTAAAACTTCGATGCTCACCATAAATTGTGTGATTTTCATGGGATATTGTGGATTTCAAGGATGTTTATAAATTGAGTCTATAAGGTTTAAAAAAAATAATGAGGTCATTTCATCATCAGGTTTTTATGAACGAATGTTAAGAAGGTAAACAACTAGTTATGGGTTTGAAACCTTAGCTTGAACTTGAAAGTGGTATGCAAGAAACTCTTCATAAGTGGAAATAATTTCTACCTAGTATATTTATGATGATTTTAACATGTAGAGGACTCCTTAATATTTCTAGAAATGTATGGTAGAGGTCATGGTGATGAGTGGGCCCCACTCAAACATGTCAGTTTATAAAGAAGAGTGTTTTGGGACAAGGTTGTCAAAGGAGTTGCATGTTAAATTGAAATTATGGAATGTATGTGAGTTTATATTAATTTAAAAAGAGGTTTTAGGACATGATGATGTAGGTACATGGTCAAATGAGCTCATTCAGGTTGATTGGTCAAAGGGTAGTTTTGAGGCCATAAAAACAATGTTCAGTAAAATGGGCATAACTGGAGCTACATGTGGAATTAGGAGATGATTAAAGTTGTTTTGGAAATATGATTAATATATTTTAATTTATATAAGGTTTTTCTCATGATGATGATTTTTTGAGGTTTCTAGGTCAATTTTGGATAAGAATATTTTTGCCAGTGCAAGACAGGAAATGATTTTTTGGAAGTTTTGAGTTGTTTGAAGCATGAGATGGATTAGGTTATGCTTTCTATCACCTGGAATGTGAATATGGATTAATTTTTCATCCAATTAATCCATTTATAGGTATTTAATATTCATATAAATTTTTTATCATCTGATCTTTGAAAACAACTTTTTGGGCAAGTTGATTTGGTGAAGACAAAAGTGATGGCGTGGTTTGAGTAGGTGATTGTTTCATGACTTCTAACTTGATTATAAGTGTTCTAAAGGTTCTTTAATTACCATTTAGTGGTCACATGACATGGTTTGGATGTTTTTAAGTGATATAGTGGCATAGATAAGTTTTTCAGGGTCTTGAAGGGTGTAGGAAACAACTATTTTGAGAAGTACAAACATTGGGCCCATTAAATGAAATAATTTGATTGGTTGAGATAAATTGTGACCATTTATGAATTTTAAATGTTATTTTAAGAATTTTTAATGATTTATGGGTCATGAATAAGTATGGTTTTTATGTTAGGCATTTTTATCTTTGTGCCCATAAGGATTTGACCATTTTTGGAGCATGTAATGAGGTTTTGGCTAGGCCAACCTACTTGGGTCACTTGTGACTATTATGATTTGAATTTGGGATGTTTTTATGATGCATGGTTGACAAATGAGGGAAATATTTTGAGTTTGAATTTGAAATGAAGAGGATCTTATAAAAGCATTATTTTGGGTGCTTTTTGCAAGCTAGTTGAGTGTGAGTGTGTGTGCAAGAAGTGTGAGACCTGTGTGAGTTTTTCAAGTGTGTGAGAATGAATTGATATCAGATCAAGTGTGTTAATAGGTTGATGAAGATCAATAAGTATGTGTGCAAGTTATTGAAGTTTTGGGAAGTGAAGGAAGAGTTAGTTTGTGAATGTTTGGACACCTAGGGTTTGTATGAGGGTTTGAAGAAGTGCGAGCTGAATCAAGTGATATACATTAGTTGTGGAAGAAATAAATTAGAGATCAAATCATCATAAGTTTTTTGAGTAGCTTTGCATAATCATCTTGGGGGTTTTAGCCTCCTTGTGGAGTGTGTGCTTTAGAAAAGTAGGGTTGGTGCTCTTTGTAGGGTTGTAGCTCTACTAAACTAGGGGTTGGTGCTTCTTGTGGGGTTGGTACCTCAATGGATTTTGAAACATATAAATATAATATTTAGTTTTTAATGGGTTTTCTTCCCCTTGAGGGTTTCCCACTTATATCTTGTGTCTTGTGTTGATATCTTGCTTATGGTTTCTTGCACATGTGATAATTGATTGTATGCACACATATATGGATGGTTGAATGTTTGTGAGTATTTGAATAAGAAAATATGAAATATGAATTTACAGAGTTTTTGTAAGGACTGATTCACCTCCCTCTCGGTCCATTTTATTTCTAACACAAGATACACTCAAAGGCTAACAAAAACCACTTTTACAAAATGGTTAGAATAAGGATTTTACAATTAAGTCCATTATTGTAGAGTAAATGCTCACAACACAATATTGAACTAATAACCCAAAAAAACCATTGAGGACCGATCTAGTGTAGTACATAGAGAAGCAACAAACATAAGATCGCAACAAAAATATAACTCATCAAATAGCAATTCAACATATACGAACTCAAAACATAGAAATTAAACTTAGAAGTAAACATATTTTGTTCAGATTTTTAATTTCTTAACAGAGGAACATAACGAAAATGCTCTTAATGTTTGTCGATATTTTGTATGCACATAACAACCACTTTGACACAAAAATTTGGGAAACTGAAATCTATATGCATTTCACAAAGGAAATATGTAGTATTCATAATTATATCTCTTGACCTTTTTAGAAAAACTAACCCCCTTTGATTAGAATACCAAAAATAAATCTAAATAGAAAAAGCCCCCGAATATGAGGACAAACCCCCATATTTATACAAATTTGATGATTTCTTAAAATTTGATTTCCCCCAAAATAGAAAATGAATCTCCACCTTGTTCACAAAGAAATATCTTTAATCAAAATGGAAATGTACTTTGTCTAACTAAAAATATCTAATTTTCGTTAGTATTTTGGGATTGATTCCATGCCTTCACCGCCACATGTGCAAAACCATTATACGATACTTCCAAGTTCTATTTTGTTCCTTTTATCACTTTTTCTCCCACCAAATGTCATAAATTTATGAATAAAATGATGCCAAAACCGAAGGGATCAAGGAGACCTTTCCAACGAGACCAATTTTGCATGATTTGGAGCTCTGGATTGAAATTTATGGCCATTTGAATTTTTGCATGTTAGGATGAACAAGAGAGTGAAACGTTATAACATTTGATTTCCTTGAGGGAATGAACTTTGATTACGTGTCTGATTCCATGACCTTTTTCGTGTTTATGTGGCTTTTCATATAGGTATACTCCATTACAAAATGTGATCCAATAAGAAAATTCCACGCACCTTCGCCTTCTCAAATTTCTATTTTACTTGTCTTGGACTTCGTGAAATATGAGCCAATGAGAAATCTCCACACACATTTGCGGTGTTAGCCTTTTCTCTTACTTGTGCTTTAGTTCTTTTGTGAAACATGAGCCAATGAAAAATATCCACACTCCTTGCAATGTCGAATTTGTTTGATAAACTTTATTGATCACCGCAAAATTTGAGCCAATGAGAAAGCTCCATGCCACTTGGTAATGTCAAACTTGTCAGATTGTGAAACATAAACCAATGAGAAATATCCACACGCCTTTGTGGTTTCGTAGTGTCAAGTTATCTTGATTTCTTGTTCGCCTTTCATTGGTTGTGGGGTCGGTCCTTCACATCGTGACCTTTATCTAGCGGAATTTAGTCATGGCTTTGTTTCGCACGGAATTAACAAACTTTTTGGAATAGAGTTGCTTCTATCCTTTCATTCCTTTGAGAAAGCAGAGATAAGGGTTAGGGCTAGGAGGAATACTGTTAAATGTCGAGAGGTCGTGCGCGTACCATAGAAAAAGATCAGATCATTGCGAAGAACTCCTTTTTGTCCTGGGAAGGACTACTCAGTAAGTAAGAATAAAAGACCACAGATTTTAATTAGACAATAAATGATGGAAGCGCCTTGGGCAGGCCAGAAATATAAAACTTCCCTTCGAAGGTGGTCGGTTCCCCTGCTAATATGAATTAACACAAATTCTAACAAATAAGCTATTGTCTAATTACAATTTGTTTACCTTGTTAGAACAATAGAGAAAGGGCCTGGTCTTGGTTTAGAATCAGGTGACCGATGCGATCACTTTAATCGGTCTTGCCGGTTGGTGGTAACCAATATCGGTAGGCAATGTTTTAGGGGCTTTTGGTGAAGGTTGGTTGTGTTGTTTTATAAGGCTGATAAATGGGTGGGGTTGGGTAATGGGGTGATGAGAAGGACTCAGAGAATACGGGGGGTGTTCTTGGGGTAATGTAAGGGTGGAGGAATGACAGTTAGATGTAGTGTGTTGCTGGGTAGTAGATCTAGGAATAGACTTATGATGGCAGTGATTCAGAAGTTCAAGAAATGTTATTAAAAGAATGTATAAGACTTACTTACTAGTTCCTGATGGAAAATGTAGGTTCTGGGACTGTGATGACGAAGACAGGGCTCAAGTAGGATGATCTGACAATCCAAGATGAGCTATCTCCTCTCCTGATACTCGGATGAGTGTCACAAGGCTCTGGTTACTCAGTTGCAGTTTTTGGGCTTGATGTCCTTCTCTGCAAACTCTTCTTCTTTCTTTCACTTGTCTCTGTTCAGCCAAGTAAATTCCAGATTCTTCCAATGATTTCTCCTTCGGATCCACCAAAATCCAACCCTTTGTTTTTGGTTGGGAGTGGTCATTTATAGGGAACCGATGGCGGTTACGCATGGCAAGCGGCGGTCGAAAGTAGAAAACGGTATCGGTCAAGTCAAAGCGGGCTATTTTTGGTAAAATAGCCAGCTTTCCCTCCTTTTCTCCCGAGGGATTAGTTACGGGCTTGGTCAAGTCATTATGAGGTTGGTTTTAGGTGCGGGTGAGGAGTCATTAGTCATGGGTGTGGATGTAGACCAAGTTATAGGTCTTAATTAGGTTAATTTAGGGTTAAGACTAGGTCATGATGAGGTGGCGAAATGAGGTGGTAGGTATGGCGATGTGGATTTATTAATTATAAGGTAATTAATAAATAATTGTGTAAGGTTTAGGTGATGAGGTTAGGTTGCGAAATGAGATGCGGGGCACAGGGGGTCGTAAGACACAAATTTAGTGTCTACATTAGCCCACTTGTTGTCGTGTAGCTTGTCTTTTTAAAGTGCCGACTTGACAATAATAAGAAGTGGTTACCCTGTTAAGGGTATAGGTAATCCCCTCAAATCTATACAGATTGAGGTAGCGTGAAATCAGGGATAGGGTTGATAAAGGGAAATGGTGTTGAGATGATGGTAAGATGGTGGGGTAGGTCAAGAAGCGGACGCACGTTGAAATGCAGTAGTGCGACTGTGTGGTACATGATTTTGAAGAGCCAACAAGCAATTCATAGGCAAAGGTCGATAGTTTATCTAAACAAGGGTGATATAATCCACGGTATCCAAGGCATAGGAAGTAGCTCAGGGGATATAACGGGTAAGGTATGCAGGAACGTTTAGGTAGCTTGGCAAAGTACTCAAATGGTTGGTTTGGTTGAGATAAACGTCACGGTCTTGGTCTAGGCAAAGTTGGTCGACAGATCAAGTCAAGGACCCTAATCATGCTAAAACACGAACAGGTGAGCTCGATTGAACAAAAAGCTACATGATGGGTGGATAAAATTGTATTTTGTTGATGTTGGGCGAGGTATTTAATTGGTGCGGCCTTGGGTCGGGCCAAATGGTTGGGTGCGGCCTTGGGTCGGGCCAAATGGGTTGGTTGCGGCCTTGGGTCGGGCCAAATGGATGGTTGCGGCCTTGGGTCGGGCCAAATGGTTGGGTGCGGCCTTGGGTCGGGCCAGAAATGGGTTGGTTGCGGCCTTCGGGTCGGCCAAATGGGTTGGTTGCGTGCATTGGGTCGGGAACAAAAGCAAATGGTTGGGTGTGGCCTTGGGTCGGGCCAAATGGGTTGGTTGCGGCCTTGGGTCGGGCCAAATGGGTTGGTTTTGGCCTTGGGTCGGGCCAAATGGTTGGTTACGCCTTAGGTCGGGCCAATGAAGTTAACAAAGGGTTTTCAACGAAGGTGGATATAGGCAATGTTATGAGAAAGGCGATTAGTAAATAAGGGCGAAATTAGGGAAGAGGTGTGGATAAAACCGATATCGATTGTCTATGACCGATATCGGTTAGATGACCAAATCTTTTGGTTCTTTAGGGCATAATATAACCGGTATCGGTTATAGTCGAAAACCTATAAAAAGAAAAATACGACTGTCATTGTCATATTGTCAATTTGAAAACCAATTTTAGGTGTCCGAGGTCTATTGTTGAGATTGGTGCATTTGTACCGAGGTGAAACTATTTGAGTGGAGAAGTGAGTGATTGGTAGGCCCTAGCGAGAGGAGGCAACATTTGATTGGTGGAGACCCAGCAGAGGAGTTTGAGAGCCATGACACGCAACCTAGGAGGGCTGGAGGTCTTGGACCATTTGGACCACCACCACCTATCCCACCACGGCGACGTGTGTCGTCGTCGCACTCGTGAGGTTAGAAACCCTTCATTGTGTGAATTTGATGTTGTTAAGCTATATTTGGGGGTTTGGGTAGGAATCCATGTTTTGATAAAATAATGAATAAATTGAAGTTATTTGAAAAATGAAGAGGATAAATGGGTTAAATAGGTCAAGGCGGCGGGGTGGGTAGGTTTTTAGGGTATTTGGGTGGGTAAATAGAGATAAATAGGTGAAAATGGATTTGGGGGCCGCGTCGGGTTCGGCTCCACGATTTTTAAACCGATGCCGATTACTAAGCGACCGGCATGGCCAAGAAGTTTGAAAGGGCGGTGGGTTTGTGGTTGCCCGGTGTCGATGGATAATACGTCGATCGGCGTTGGTGGAGAGGGGACCGGGTGTCGGTCATGGGTGACCGGTACCGGTCCCTAGTTAGGATTTTCTATTTTGTTGTTTGGTTTTGTTGTGGTTTTGGGTGTTTGGTTGTTATTTGGGGGTTTTGGTTATTGTTTGGGAGTTATGGTTATTGGGGTGAAGAGGGAAGGGGTAGAGGTTGATAGGAAGGTTGGTTGGTGGTTGGGGAAAAATGGGGTGGTTGTGTGGTCGGGTGGTTAAAAGGGGGTATAGAAGGTTAAAGGAGTTGTGATAAAGAGTAGGGCTAATGCAGTGAGTTGGTTTTGTAGGCACGTCAGAAGCTGACGATGTGGGATAGGATGCCCCGTTGTTAAGACGGATGCGGCCACACGTGTCCGTAGTGCGGTGGGCCATCATGCGCGAGGTGGGACTCGCGAAGTCCAACATTATGGGGCGATAGAGAGGATCACAGTCTTATGGTCGCCCTCATCGAGAGATGGGATCGGCGACAATGTGTTCCATCTCCCGACACGGGAGATGGCGATTACATTGGAGGATGTGTATCGCATCCTTAGACTACCCGATCGATGGAGAGGCAGTCTTCCAGGTGGATGCAGAGACAACCATGGACAGCATTTTACAGGTATTCGGGGATGCAGCGACTTATTGACTTATCATAGCGCGAGCATTGCCTATGGGGACATGTATCGTGCCCATAGACATGAGACACGGCTTGCCATGTTGATGATGATCGGCATCACATGCTTCGCCCTCCCGGACTCAGAGGGAGGCCGCTTTCCACGGGCGCTGATGGGGGTACTACACGAGATGGTGGAGGAGCATACATGTTATGCGTGGGCACCAGTATACCTGGTGCAGTTATACAGAGAGCTGTGGGGCTATCGCCGGATGAGGTGATTCAGGATTTGTTCTACATTCTTATTACATTGCTGGGCATATGAGCATATCATATGCATTCGACCAGTAGGGCTGCCCCAGCAGCCAGGGCCACAGGTGATTTATAGATATGGCTTTCGAGGTGGGGTGGGTCGTGGGGCCAGCCCACGAAGCAGCCTTACATTGGACGGGATGTAGCATATTACCGACATGTATTAGAGGGTGGAGGGTGGAAGATTTCCAAAAACATTGATGAATGTTATTTGGGAAATGATAGAAATGAGCGTGACTTTCGCATGGGCACCCGCATATCTAGCGAGTTATATAGGGGTTTATGGGCTCAAGCAAAAACACAGGACGACACTGGATTGTTCATACTTATTACATTGTTGGGCCTATGAGCACATTGTTTGTGTGCATCCAATAGGCCGACCCATCGAGTCGGGAGAGGCAGGAGTGCAGAGGTTGGGATTCAGACGATGGGTCAGCACGAAATGCTTGCGAGATCCCAGGCCGTGATAGATGACATCGAGTATTATAGATAGGTATGGGAGATGGTGACGATTGCGGATATTTGTTGGAGGCCTTACGGGAACTATATGGTGATAGAGAACATAGCTGAGGAGTTGAGGGGTGTAGAGCGATTGAGGTGGATCGCAGGGCACAGGCCGGGTGAGTACGAGAGGATTCCTCTAGATCACGTGCGGTGACAATTTGGGTTCGTTCAGGATATACCTATGACATATAGACCATACATGAGGATCGACACCGAGGCAGCATTCTCACCTCCCCGGCCTACACCTCCAGAAGGGCCAGAAGAGATAGCAGCCGATCGTAGGGTAATGGATGCGGGAACGACAGAGGCCTATAGAGTATGGTGGGTAGCAGAGCTGCGAGGTGCACGTGAGCGCCCTGACATAGCTGTGATTACAGCGGAGAGAGATCATCTGCAGGATTTAGTTCACCAGCTTCAAACACAGGTGAATGAGACAACGAGATTGTTAGAGGTTTCACAGTTACGAGTGGAGAGACTGGAGGCAAGATTCCTCCACGCGAGAGGACGTATTCGTATGTTACAGGAGATGTTGGCGGATCAATGGGAGGAACCAATGGCAGTGGCACCTTTGAGGATGGAGAGGCCAGGTGAGGGGCATCGACGATCACGATCACCACCTGATTCGGGAGGAGGTGCAAGGGTCTAAGTGAATTTCATAGGAATATAAGAATAAATAAGGATGCCGACCTGCGAGTCGATGATAGAGAAGGTGTATTTGTTTAACATCTAAAATAAAACTAAATATGTATGTTGTTTTGAGTGATGATAATAATAAGAATGGTTGTGTTTTGGATGTTGTTTTTGTTTGTTTTGAAAAAGGATAAAGATGAATGTTGGAAAATAGAAATACACAAAAACTATTTATATTTACAACACATGATAGGGTATGGTAGGGGATGGTCGAGCTAACCTTGGGAGACCCCATGTCTCCTAAGTGCTGCCTACATAGCCCATTGCACAAAGCAAGGAGGGGCCTCAGACCGATGTAGTTCTCCCTTAGGACTAGGGAGAGGTGAATTCAGGTAATTTGGTTGTGGTTAGGCAATTGGTTGGTTGGTAAAAAAATGCTGTTGGTAGGGTAATGTTATTGGTCTTGGTAAGGTAGTGGCGATGTTGGTATAGGTATAGGTGAAGTGAAAGTTAGCCTACCCAAGTGGTAGGGAACCATATCCTAATTAAGATCAACACATAATCCTAGATTCGAGTCAAAAGAGGCAAGAGTGTCCCGTAGTTGAGAAGAGCTAAACAAACCACATATTAATGTAGGATGAGCTTGAATCCCTAGGTACCTTGCATAGGTGAGAATTCGATAGGTGAAAAGAGTTGTATAATCACAATATATCAGATATACGTCACGTCCCTTGAGTTTTGTTGTTTTGACGAATGGTGAGGTGAGGTGGTTGATATGGGTGAGGGTGCTGAGAGCTTGTTATAAGGTGATTATTCTCGACGAAAGAGAACCAAACCTAAATAGACAAGTCCATGACTCAAAAGTGCTTTGAAATCTCGCTTTTATTTTTATTTTTTGGATATGACCGATCGATCATGCGGGAAGTCTACATGGGATATGTATTTTGTTGTTCTTGAGGTCTTCACAAAGCCGACCAATGCGAGAAGCTTCGATAAAAGGTCGACTGTGTATAGCTGTCCTTCAAGGAGCAGTCTATTTATAGTAGCAGATGCGGTGTTTATGTATAGCTGTCCTACGGGGAGCAGTCTATTTATAATAGTAGAAGTAGCTTGGCATATAGCTGTCCTTCAAGGGAGAATCTATGTATAATTTAAAGGTCTAGATGTCCAGTTGGGCATAAAGCATCTAGTTTTGTAGGAAGTTTGACTCAAGAAAATCCCATAAGTGTTTAATTAAGAAGGTGTCATTTTGATACTTTGAAGTCATGGACTAGACTAAAAAAGGGGAAGGCATCTTTAAGGGGAGGTGATAATCAAACCATGTGAGCTTGATTTGATTTTGAGATGTAGGAAACAAAGTGTATGCAGTGGTAAAGGAGCTCAAGGGACGAGCGCAAGGTAGATAAGAAGTGATATAACACTAATTTCAACAATAGAATGGTCGGAGATGCAAGGCATTAAGGGGCTCAGGCTCCGGTTTACCATTAAGCGAAGCTAAACGATAAGTGCCTGATCCATAAGTGTGAGTGATAATGTAAGGCCCAATCCAATTAGGAGCAAATTTTCCACGCTTGCTCTTTTCTAGTTTGGTTACATGTTGATTCTCTTTGAGGACAAGATCACCAACCTTAAAGGTACGCTAATGAAGTCGCTTATCATAAGCACGCTTGATGCGTTTTTGGTAGATTTGAAGGTGGTCAAGAGCCATAAGATGTCGCTCGTCAAGAAGCTCTAATTGGGCTAACCGCTCTTGGCGGAAATCATCGTTGGTGAGAATATCCTGAAGAGATATTTTGAGGGAGGGTATTTGTATTTCAAGAGGCAAGACAACCTCGGTACCATATACCAAAGAAAATGGTGTGGCATTAGTGGAGGTATGAATGCTAGTACGATAAGCCCAAAGGGCAAAGGGAATGTGATCATGCCAATTTCTTCCAGAATCATTAACAACTTTCATGAGGATTTTGGTTAGGGTTTTATTAGAAGATTCAGCTTGACCATTGGCCTGTGGATAGTAAGGTGATGAGAAACTAAGTTTGATACCAAAGTTGTCACAAAGGTCTTGTAACAACTTATTTTTGAAAGATTTACCATTATCTGTTATTAGGCGATGAGGAATACCAAAACGACAGATAATGTGATGGTTAACGAATTCGACGATTTTTTTTCTTTTTTTTGGTTGAAATGAGTGGAATGGCCTCCACCCATTTTGTGTAATATTCGGTTCTTGTGATTATCCAACGATGACGTTGTGAAGAGGGCGGGTGAATCTCACCAATAATGTCTAAACCCCATTGTGAGAAAGGCCAAAGATCTCATGCGACTCAGTAGTGGATGGCTAGGAGTATGTTGAAGGTTGGCATGTTGTTGACACATAACACAACGCTTAACATATTTGTAGCAGTCGTTATTAAGAGTAGGCCAATAATAACCTAGGCGAAGGATTCGTTTAGCCACGGCAAGGCCACTAAAATGTCTGCCACAAATACCGTCGTGAATTTGTTGGATGGTATAGGTGACCTCCGCACCGGTTAGACATCGAAGGAGGATGCCATCAAAGCCATGTTTATAGAGGAGTCCCCCCATGACAACATAATGAGAAACACTTTTAAGAAAAGCACATTTTCGGTACTAGTTAGGTCAGGTGGGAGAACAGAGGTTGTAAGGTAGTCATGAAATTGGTGGTACCAGGTATCCTGCGAATTAGCAGACACATTATTTATCATACAAACAACCGAGCTGAGTAAGATGGGGCAAAGAGTTGTTGGACCAAGATGAATATGTCAGAGTCAGTTGGTGAGGTAGGAATTTGCGAGGCTAAGCAAGCCATAGTATCCGCAAATTTGTTAGTGGAGTGGGAATGGTCTGGATAGAATAACGAGTAAATGAGGTCAAAAGTGAATCCACGTAATGTTTGTACTTTTGAAGTTCCTCATTTTTACATTGGTAGATGCCCATAACTTGATTGACTACCAATTGAGAGTCACCGAAAATATTAATAGATTTGACACCTAAGTGTAACGCAACCTGGAGACCCAAAACAAGGGCCTCGTATTCCGCTGTATTATTAGTGCAGGGGAAATCGAGCCGGAATGAAAGAGGCATAGGCTCAGTGTCAAGAGGAATGAGAACAACATCGGCCCCTCGCTATGGCTGGCATTTGGATCCATCGAAGAAGAGGGTCATTGGATACGACTCTTCCCTAAGTGAAAGAGTGGCGATGAGTTCTGTCGGGAAATTAAAATTGGTAAATTGTTCCCCAGGTAAAGGGGCATCCGTGAGTTGGTCTGTAATAGTTTGTCCTTTGATTGACTTCTGGTGTATAAATTCAAGGTCGAGGTCAGCAAGGAGCATAAGCCATCGAGCGATGCGTTGGTTTAGATGTGGTTTGGTATACATATAATGAATGGGGTCCGCGTTGGTGATAATAAAAGTTTTGTGATTCAGGAGGTAGTGTCGGAGTTTGGTGGCTACGAATGATAGGGCTAGGCACAATTTTTCTACATGTGTATACCTAGTCTCGTAATCCACGAGAGTACAACTTATATAATAAACGGCTTGTTCTCGATGCTCAGAGTCACGATGTGCGAGCATGGCTCCTACGGCGTGGTCGGTGGCGGAAAGGTAAAGGTAGAAAGGGTGATCGTCTTGTGGTGGGATAAGCACGGGTGGCTACAAGAGATAGGCTTTGAGAGCTTCAAAGGCTTGGTGACACTCTTTGCTCCATTGAAAGGTAATGTCCTTTTTAAGAAGGTGATGGAAAGGTTGACATCGATCCGAGAGTTGGGAGATGAAATGCCGGATGGATTGAAGTTTACCTTGCAAACTACGCAATTGTTTGAGGTTTTTGGGTGGGGGCATTTCTAGGATAGCTTTGACTTTAGATGGATCGACCTCAATGCCACGCAAAGAGACAATAAAGCCAAGAAGTTTTCCCGAAAGAACACCAAAGACACATTTCTTTGGTTGAAGCCGACCGAATATTGTAACAAGCGATATGAAAATAATAGTTAAAACATCGAGATGTTCACCGCGATGTTTAGATTTGCCAAGAAGATCATCGACATAATCCTCAAGGATAGTGTGCATAATGTCATGAAAATGTAAGTCATAGCCCACCGATAGGTCGCACCAAAGCATTCTTAAGGCCAAACAAAGCATGACACGATAACGAAGGTTCCCAAGGAGTTATGAAGGCGTTTTATGTTGATCGGTAGGGGCTACCAAAATTTGATCAGTATCCTCGAAAAGCCATCCATGAGAGAAAGCATTTCATGGCCCACAGTGAGATCAACAAGTTGATCAATACTTGGGAGGGGGAAGTCATCCTTGGGGCAAGCGAGGTTAAGGTCTCAGAAATCCGTGCATATCCGAAGTCCCCCCGTCGCTTTAGTGACAGGTACGATGTTAGAAATCCATTGAGGATAGTCAATAGGCAAGATGAAGGAAACAGAAAGAAGTCGTTGAAGCTCTTCTTTGACCAAGAGGGCAATGCGTGGATGCATTTTTCTCAGTTTTTTTTTGACTGGTTTGGAATCGGGGTTTAGGGTGATGTTATGGACAGCAATGTTAGGATCAATTCCCGGCATGTCGGGCGAGGGACCAGCGAAAGCTTGGTTGGGTACGGAGAAAGGTAGTAAAGGCGACTTGTTCTAATGCGTTAAGGGATTGTCCGATCTTCACAATGTGAGGATCCTCCTCTATGTGGATGTTAATTTCTATAGTAGACTCATTCAACATGGTTTGAGTTTCGAGATGGTAATGCGTGTTGAATATAGGAGTCGTTTGCACCAAGGTAAGTGAGGATGGAGTCGTCATCCCGGCACTCAACAACATTAATCGAAGGTGAATCCTCTTCAATCATGTTTGGATACGAAGGGGAAGAGAAGATGGGTCTTCATTATCACGCTGATAAGTGAGAGGACCTAGGAAGATAGCATTTATGAAAAAAGAGTTAGGAGGGATAGATTCGTGTGGTCTATCGACTCGTGGGTGACGATGGAAAAATGGGTGATGATGGTTTGGTAGGGGTGACATCGTCATCTTCCCAATACAACCGACACGAGGTTTCTCCGTGTGTAAGTGTTTCAGAAAACCGAGACCACTACGATCATTGTGTTTGCATGTAGTCACGGAATGAGTGTATGTCGGCCTTGTTCATAAAGACCAAAACCAAAGCCTTTCCAAGCACGAGTCAAGAAGGTGAGGGGCGAAACGCACGATTTGTCGGTATTGAAAATCGGATTAGAAGGAACCACCCCAAGAGGAGGTTCAGGGGTAATGGAGGATGCGTCGACACCCCATACGTTATGTTGGTGCGGCAATTAGGTGGTCAAGAAGAGATTACCTCCCCACACGACCAAGGGCCGAGGTGGGATGTCACTGGGTAGGATGCGGTTGAGGTAGATGGTTAAGGTGCGGTTGAAGTGGATGGTTGGGTTGGATGAATGGGTGTCTTGATTGGTACAAGCACATCATTAGGCGATACAACATATTGTAGGTTTTGAAGGGGGAGGATCAACTTTACGGTGTAGGACTTCCCTCGTACTCAAATTTTATGCATCTATGTAAGGTGGAGGAACGCATCCCATAGCCTCGGATCCAAGGGCGGCCTAACAACATATTGTATTGGAACTCTCCCTCAAGGACATAGAAGAGTTCGGGTAGAGTAGGTGGTCCTACACGAATGTTAAGGATCACAAAGGCCTAAGGTAGAAGTAATAAGATCATTGAATGACCGCAACATGATGGGGTTGGCACACATGCAACTAGAAGGGATATTCATTTGTTGGAAGGCTTTTGAAGAGATGATGTTTAGGCTAGCGCCCCCATCAATCATAACACGATGCACCGAATGTCCCGCCATAAGTTTGAGATGAAAAGAGCAGGGTCGGGATATTCAAACACCAAAGTCGATAATTTCGTCTTCCCTGACAAAGAATGGGCTTGTCATGACAGAGATAGAAGTGGTCGGGGAGATAGGTTGTTTGGTGAGTGAAGCAACATGATTGGGTGTTAGAATGGAAGTAACAGGAAAGGTTTCATTAGGTAAGACCTCTATCCTTGAAGGATTTCAACGAGAGCTTATCGATGAGATTGAAGTCCGAATGAGATCATTCAAAGTGTCATTTTACAGCGATGGTGAAGTTTGTTTGATCATGGTTCGGTGGGAAATTCCATTAGAGACGGGGTAGGCGGGTCCACGAATAACCACTTTAGGTGGTGGTGCGGTGGGATGGTGGATGGAGAAAGAGATGCCGCAGTGTGTTTTCTTTTGTGTGTTTTCTTTGCTTTCCCATTGTTTTTCTACCCTCGAGTAGCAACACTAATCATATTGATCTCGTGAATACGAGAAGAGGAAGACAGTAGGGATAGGTCATGGTCTTCGAGAGGTGGGGCTGTAATAATGATAGATCTTGGTGAGGCGGGGACAGGTGGTATAAGAGAGGGAATTGAAGCTAAAGGTCTCTCCCTTTGTAAGTGGTCTTTCTTAACTTTTCTATCTGAGAGAGGTGACTGACGAAGTATGGCTTTCAACGCTTTGCATCCCTCTATGTCATGTCCTGGTGTGCGGTGGTAAGCACATATTTTAGACTCATCATAACCTATAGGTCGAGGTTTAGATGGATCATAAGGTCTAAGTGGGGGTAGGGAAATGGTCGCATTCTCCACCAACATAGCAAGGATTTTGGCGTAAGACCCTTTGAGTGGGTCAAAGTCAGAGGAAGATGAGGCTATTGACTGGGTAGATTCTGGTAATGACGGGGTATGGTTGATTTGTATGGGTGGCGGTTTAGCCAAGGGGTTTTGATAATGGGTTTTAACTAAACGTGGCTTCTTTGACGAAGCTATGTTTTGTTTAGCTGGTTAGATGATGAGGCCACAGATGATGTGGTATCAGAAAACAACCACGGAGAAATAGGAGTGACAGAAAACAAATATTTTGATGATGGAATTTGTTTAGGGTTGATAGGTGGATAGGATACGCGGGGTGACGGTGTTGATATACCCTTGGGATCTTTGTATGGGTGCAGAAGGCGTAGGTCGTTTTAAAGAAAACGCAGGAGGTATGATATATTGATGCAAGGTGGAGGGATGAGGTCCCAATATGGAAGGTAGGTGTGACGACGATGGTTTTAGTTGTGATAGAGACATAGGTTGAGGAGATTGAGTCTGTCTCCTAAGTGGATGGATGGCTTTATTTTTAGATAAATCTAGCCGCTTAGGTGGGTGTGTTAGACTGGGTATTAGTGAGGTCCCAAGCATAGGGGAAGATTTGGTTAGGTTAATAGAGGTGGATGAGGTATTTGGTAGAGATGAGGGGGGTGAAGATGAGGACATAGGCATTTTAAGCTTCTGTAAACACTTCGGGTATATGGTAGAGGCGTTTGGGTTGGTCATCTGCATTTGAGTAGAATATGGCATACTCAAACGTTCCCATAGGACCTTTCTATCTTCTGGGGAATGACAGTCCTCACGTGTGAATAGGAACTTTTGTATGGAAGAAAGGTTGGTTGTGATTCCGGTCCACTTTGTGGGTGTGATACTGGGGGTAGATGAGGCAATCGTATCAATGGGCGTTAAGAGGTCAACCTTGAGTCATTTGAAAAGATTTAGGTGATGAAGAACTAATAGGTAGGAGGGCATGTTTGAGAGGATCCGTCATGTTTAAAGAATGTGGTGATGTCGGTTCAAGAGGTTTCTCGTCTAAGGATGACAAAAGAAGTGGCGAGCCTTCCTCTTGTACAGCCAGAATGGTAGAAGGAGATGTTTGGGAAATAGATAAATTAGATAACATCCGCTCACAATCTTACAAGGATGTGGTATAAGAAGGCTCATTTGTGAGAAGGGAACTCTGGGTGGTTAATTCTTTGATGGGTAAAGGAACGGAAAGGATTTCGTCTTGTCTTGATGGTGATGAAGGGGGTTTGGGTTCCTGCGTTAGTGAAGAAGCTTGATTCAGAATTTTTTCGATAGAGGCTTTTGGCTGGGAGTCGAAGACTGCATGGATCTCGTGAACACTCTCCTCGGCTAAGATATCTTGGTTTATATTACTGTTAGGAGAGTGATTCGGGAATGGTTTGTTGAAAATTTTCAAATTTCGGTTAGCAGGAGCGTTAGGATTATCGAGGGCTATATCCCCTGCATCAACCATTTCCTGCACTATGTTTTTCAACATCTTGCAGTTTTCATGACTGTGTCCCTTCACGCGGTGGAAGTTACAGAAGTCATTTTCTTTGTACCAAGAAGGTATGGCGTGAGTGGAATCAAACCCAGAGTGAGGTTTAACAGGAGGTAAGGTAATGGCTCCTGCTTTAAGCAATTTTTCCAATATCACACCATAAGTTTCTCCCAAGGGGGTGTAATTGATGGGCTCAGCTTTATACTTATAGGTGGTTTTTGGCGGGGTATTAGACGGTGGTTGGGATTTGACCATCACCACGTGCATAACTCCTTTTGATTTCGAAGCAGTCGATGGGTGAGGATTGGTGGTGTTAGGTTTGTTGGTGGAATCTTGGGTTCGGAAATTGGGGTTTTTGTTGCGCAACCGCAATTTCTCTTCCTCTAAGGCTCGAATCTCTAGTTTTCGAGCCATAGTAAAGGCTTCATCAAATGTGTGGAAAGTTTGAATTTAGAGGGTAGGAGAGATGTGTTTAGCGCAGGCCCACGTAAAAATTTCGATAAGTTCAGATTGAGGAAAGACATACGTAAGTTGGTTGATAATGCCCCACCATCGTCCAACAAAATATGCGATAGATTCGTCTTCAAATTGTCGGATGGCATAGAGGTCGGTGATAGATACTTTCTTGGCAATGTTAATGGAGAAATGATCCAAGAAAGATTGGGCTAGTTAGTTAAAAGAGAAGATTGAGTGCTGGGTTAAAGCACTATACCACTCCAAGGCGGGTCCTGATAAGGACATGGGAAAGGTGCGGAGTAGTAAGGCATCGTCATGAGCAATTAGATAGCAGGCATGTCTAAATGAGCGCAAGTGTTGTTGAGGATCCTCCTTACTATTAAAACGAGTAAATTTTGGTAATTCCCATTGAGGAGGATATGAATGAAGGGGGACAGAAGGGTGGATAGGCTCCCGAAAAACTTGCTCGTATGTTAGGGCGCTATGGCTTCCTGAAATAGAAGCCTCCAGATTTTGCATTTTGTCCATCATTTGTTTAATTAAATCAGTAGTTGGATGAGATGATGGTGTGGTTGTGGTAAACGGAGGCAGATTGGGCCAAGGGCCACCACTAGACAATGGTGGGGTTAAATGTTGATAAGGTATGGAGGACGAATGTGTTGAGGCGACCGAATAGGGATGTCCTATATAAGACGTTGAGGTCACGGGATACGTGTGTGGGAATGAAAATGTGGGCGGAGCTTGAGAAGGAAAGCTCGTGTGGATAGGTGGCAGAGAGCAAGTCATGAATGGAACAGTCTGCAAGAGAGACGAGGTAGGAGCAGTCGGCGGTAATGACATGTGGGGCCCAAGATTAACCAAAGGAAAGCCAATCTGTGTCGTATGAACCTCTGAAGCCGCTGGATTGGGAGACGGGGCTAAGGATGCAGCAGGCAAAGCGGAGTTATCAGGCGGAGAAGGAGCTAAATGAGCAGCTATACTAATAGGCATGCCAACAAGGAGTTGACCGTCGGGTGTACGGTCAGGGGCATGAGACAAATAGTATTGTACAGCGCTAGGATTAGCATCCAGAAATTTGGCAAATTCCTTATCTCCTACAGGAATTTTAGGAACCTCACTGGTATCCGTAGGATTCCCTATAGAATGTGAAGGGGGTGATTCAGGAAAAGGCACAGAGCAGGCATGTGAAACCATGGCGGCGGCTTGCTTCGAGTGATAACAACCATGGACAAGAGTACATAGTAGGGCTTCAATCTATCAGGAACAGAAACAGCCTCAGAATGTTGAAATTGGTAGGTTGCTAGTTTGTCAGGAACTGTAAAAGACAGTAAACGATATCGGTCTGCTAACCGATGTCGGTTAGACTATAGCCGATGTCGGATCGCTTAACCGATGTCGGTATAATAAACCAGTATAAGAAAATATAAGAAGTTGCTGATTTGAGTTTTTAACAAAATGCTTAGTATATCTATCAAATTGTTTTGAAGTGCTCACAAAAAAATGTAATGAGAGAGAAATAGAATCTAAAAACAAGCAAGAATGCACAAACAAATTAAGACTAACCCTAGGGTTAATTTTAATCAATTTGGGCTTATGCCTTTAGACACAAAATGGTGTCAATCCTAAACAAAAGACTTAAGGGAAATGTCAAGTTTGTTTTGGCTTATAAGGTTACCTCAATCGGAGGAGGAATACCATGGAAAGGGGGATATTTTGAGCGTTGTGTTAATTATGAAGTGATTTGGTATGTGTTGTGTAGTGAAAGTAAGATTAATTTCTTGTCAATACAGTGGAAATCACCCCCACGTGTATGACCTGTTACTTAGTCTACGTTCACTAGAATTGAAAACAGCAAGCAAGAATGTAATGCACGTGTTTTAAACCCAAATTGAAAATTTTATTCGATGAAGCAAGGAAGATGACTTTTACTAATGCAAAACTGGGAAAAGCAAGACAAATTCTTTTACCAAATATAACAAAATATCGTGTGAAATTTTTAGAAGAAGAAAACAGCAAGTATGCTCCCTATATGAAAGCAAGCAAGAGAAATAGAAACCCGAAATGGGTCCCACCGAAGTGCGTGCAAAATGTTCGCCACGGAATTTTGAGACTTTTGGGAATAGAGTTTCTTCTATCCTTTCATTCCTTTGAGAAAGCAGATAAGGGTTAGGGCTAGGAGGAATAATTTGAATGTCGAGAGGGTGTGCGCGCACCGTAGAAAAGATCGAGATCGATTGCGAAGAACTCCTTTTTGTCTAGGAAGGACTACCTGCAAGTAAGAATACAAGACCACCAGATTTTAATTAGACAATAAATGAGGGAACTGCCTTGGGCCCAGGAAATATAAAACTTCCTTTCGAAGGTGGTCAGTTCCCCTGCTAATATGAATTAACACAAATTCTAACAAATAAGCTATTGTCCAATTACAATTTGTTTACCTTGTTAGAACAATAGAGAAAGGGCTGGTCTTGGTTTAGAATCAAGGTGACCGATGCCGGTCACTGTAACCGGTACCGGTTGGTGGTAACCGATATCGGTAGGGGCAATGTTTTAGGGGCTTTTGGTGATAGTTGGTTGTAAGGTGGTTGTGTTGTTTTATATGATGCTTGATAAATGGATGGGGTTGGGTAATGGGGTGATGAGAAGGACTCGGAGAATACGGGGGTGTTTTGGGGTAATGTAAGGGTGGAGGAATGACAAAGATTAGATGTAGTGTGTTGGGTAGTAGATCTAGGAATAGACTTATGATGGCTGTGATTCAGAAGTTCAAGAAATGTTATTAAAAGAACGTATAAGACTTACTTACTAGTTCCTGATGGAAAATGTAGAGTTCCGGGGACCGTGATGACGAAGACAGGGGCTCAAGTAGGATGATCGACAATCCAAGATGAGCTATCTCCTCTCCCGATACTCGGATGAGTGTCACAAGGCTCTGAATTACTCGATTTGCAGTTTTTGGGCTTGATGTCCTTCTCTGCAAACTCTTCTTCTTTCTTTCACTTGTCTCTATTCAGCCAAGTAAATTCCGGATTCTTCCAATGATTTCTCCTTCAGATCCACCAAAATCCAACCCTTTGTTTTTGGTTGGGAGTGGTCATTTAGTGGAACCGATGGCGATTCTGTTACGCAACCGACGGCGGTCGAGTAGAAACCGCAGATCGGTCAGTCAAAGCGGGCTATTTTTGGTAAAATAGCCAGCTTTCCCTCCTTTCTCCCGAGGGATTAGTTGCGGGTTTGGTCAAGTCATTATGAGGTTGGTTTTAGGTGCGGGTGAGGAGTCATTAGTCATGGGTGTGGATGTAGACCAAGTTATAGGTCTTAATTAGGTTAATTTAGGTTAAGACTAGGTCATGATGAGGTGGCGAAATGAGGTGGTAGGTATGGCGATGTGGATTTATTAATTATAAGGTAATTAATAAATAATTGTGTAAGGTTTAGGTGATTTAGGTGATGAGGTTAGGTTGCTCCATAGAAATGAGATGCTGGGGCACGGGGGTCGTAAGACACAAATTTGGTGTCTACTGAGGCTCCATAGAAATGTTGTCATGTATAGTGCCTTGACCGACCAAACCACCCAAACTTGAAGCCTTAGGAAACTCGGTTCAATTTACATACTTGAGGTCCACTGAGCCCATCTACTCATGTTGCTTTGAAATGGTAATGTGCCCACCGTCAGTCATTGATCTTACACAATCCACGATATCCCCTAACTTCTTTTTACATTTCTTTTAGACCATCTTGACTTTGTCTACCCTCTGCGGACCTAAAGCCTTATGAAACTCAATACATTACTGCAGGGTGAAGTCCGTGAAACATGAATGATTGAGAGGCCGAAATACCACCATGTGTATTTTCGTTTCGCAGAATTTGAATTACTTGGTGATGTAGATATTTGACAACCATTTGAATGTCCTAGGAGTTTTTAAACAGCTAAGTCCATTTTGAATTTGTCCCTTGGTGTTGATTGCATGTTTTTTTCCTTTGCGAAATATGTAAACATATCCCGATCACATGTAATTGAAGCTTTTATACTTTGATCAACCAATCCATTAACTAGTCCTCGAGGAATTCTTATAGTGCCGATCGAAGAAACATGACTTGAAAAGATTGTGAAATTTGTGCTCAAGATTCACAGTAGAAGATGTGATATTGAAAAAAGTCTGAATTCATCTTAAAGTATCAGATTTTGGTCCCATATACTCTTCAGTATCACGAAATCTTTAAAATATTTCATTTCATTTCAGTCCTCCAACATTTATGCTAAATCCTTTCTTTTTTATTTTGACAAGGCACGTAATTTCTTACAAATTGATGAGTCTCCTTTACTTAGACTAAACTTTGAAGCAAGGGGAACAATATGAAGCACACATAATAGTTACATTTATAAAGAGTCAAGGAAAAAGACCATCTTAATCTAGGGGCCTAGATTGAGCACCAACAATATGGAAGGATGGATGGATTCATTGGTAATTTGTTCATAAGGCAACATGTTTTCAAAACCCATAGAAGAAAATTCTAGACTAGAAATCCTATTCATTAAAGCTCATAAAGAATCATTTTTGTTGGTTGTTTTTGGGATTGAATAATGAAGGGCTTGGTTGATTATATGTATGTTGGTTTGATTTTTGATATGGTTGATACAAAAAAGGGATGTTATGCTAGAGTGGAGTACTCATGGGAATGTTGTATGTTGGTTGTGAGACTAGAGGTTGTGAAGGTTAGATATATTGATACTTGGATAGGCATTGAAGTGTTGATAAAGGGTTTTGATGGTTGAGGTATGTGATAAGATTGAATATAAGTATGGATAAGAGGTTGAGATGGTTGTATTACATTATAGAATGGAATGGAAGTATTGATAAATGGATGAGATTGTTGAGGTGTATGTTGTAATGGGATAGAAGCATGGATGAGAGGTTGATATTATTGTGGTATATATACGAGATAAAATTTGTGAAACAAGGACATTCGATGTCACTGTTGTGAAGAAGGGTGTGTACTAGCGATGGAACTAGTGTTGATAAGGGTATCAATGTTGGGAGGGACATGACCATGTTATGAATGGATGACATGGATTTTTGCAAAGGAATGGGTTGGGAAATACTAAGTGGGATAGCTATCAAGCTTATAAGAGGTGTTTGGAGGGTCTTTGGAGACTATATGAATAGATGTAGAAGAAGATATGTTTATGTTATTCTATGCGGAGGAGGATTCAGATGAGAGATATGGCGAGGATGATGAATGTTGGTTGGTTATATCTTGTGACAAAACAACATTAAGATCAAAAGTGTTGATGGGGCCTAATGATACAGATTTGATTTTCCAGGACCCATTGGTAGTGGAATAAGGATGGATGGCTCATGGTTAGAGTCAACAAGGCCGAGAAAAGATAAAAGTGACATTGGTGACAGTGAGGTCATTGTTCACGTGTAGATTATTGAAGGACACCCTAGGAAACTAAGTAGGCATTGAGAGCCATGGGTGTTGAATCTATAATCTTAGTGAATATTGGACCACCAATGTTGAAAAAGTGAGGGTTGGAGGAATCTAGGATTTCTAATGTGACAAAATGACTACTAGGAGAGTGTGGGGGTTCTTGATCATCCACTAAAGGTGATCGATATCATCAATCAAGCATGGAATATCATCAAGAGCGATTACGGACATTTTCATGGATTGTTAGAACGTTGATCATATTTTGAGTTTTGTAGTTAACCAGGCTGTTGTCTGCAGTTAGGTCAATTGAATAAACAAATAATCACTAAAAAAGAAAAAATATTTGATTGCATTCACATAAAAAAGTCACACAAGAGATTTTTTTGTTTATCTTTATTAAATTAATAAAATATGAAATGTAAAGAATTTTTGTCTATCGATTGTGATATAAGGTATGGTACTTGTATTGTTATGTTAGTTGTTAGGGGAGATATAAATGTATATGTATATATTTTCTTTTGCTAAATGGTTGAATTCTTTAGTTTGGTTGTTTGGTGTGTTCGATTCTTAAAACAAAAGTGTAAAAAAAATTAGACTATAGGAAACCTTGTGGTCATGAATTTGCTTAGTATTACCATGAAAAGTTAATTGTTCCTCTCGAGTTATAGAAGTTCTTCCTTGATTAGTTCCTTGATTAGTTCCTTGATTGTAAATGTTTTTTGATTTAGGTGTCCTTGTTGATCCACCTCATCCTTTGTGATCCTCAAATTGTGGACCTTGAGTAGACTCTTTCCTCGTGCAATCTTGGCCATGGTTGGTTTTGTTGGCCTTCTCTAAACAAAAACTATGAAAGCATAATGTAACCCTAGTGGAAACCTCAATTTTTGTTAATGTGGTATGTGTATCAGTGGGAAACTATGTGGTCATCTCAAGTTTATGGAAATTTTCCTGTAATTCCCTTACTTGGTGGTTACTCTTGATGATATTTTGGGAACTCTTCTTGTTATATTGTTATGTGTTGTATCTTGTTTGATAGCATAAAGTTACTCCTTAGATTCTTATGTTCATAGCCTTGCATGCAGAAAGTTTAGAACTCATCCCTTGCAATCTCCCTTCTTCTGCTGAATTATATTGGACCAAACTTGAGTTCTGTAGACCCACACTTGTTGAAGCAAAGCAATTCCAAAAAGGGCATGATCCTTTCTCTATTGTATTGTTTCCACATCAGTTCTTGTGACTTCCAGGAGGAAGTCGAGTCTAAGGGGAGGGGGATGTAGTGCCCACTTTCCTTGAAACTTTTATTCATTCGCTCATGATCTTTTGTAGACTCTATGATGGACATCCTTATAGTGTTGGATTTAGTATGATGATTAGACATTTGATCATGGATTATTCTTGATCTAGATTTGATTACGATGCAGGATGATTATTAGAGACACCTTACATGTGGATGATGATATATTATTGGACATGGATGTTTAATGGAAGTTATTCAGACATGTGATTTTGGAGATTATGAGTAAACCTAGAAAAGGAAAATTATTTGATGATGATATAGTTGTCGATATAAATTGTAAATGATTTCATTGATTGCCTTGGTGATTGTTGTGATTCATATGTATAGATGATTTTGTGATTTTGTTATATATTCATTTTGGACGTTCTGATATGGCCACAAGGCTGAAGGAGGTATTTGTGTTTTGCAGGTTTAAAATATCACAACAAACATCGGGGATTGGAGACTAACCAAAGTGGAATTCTAGGTGAATTCGACAAGGTCACCATGGCAACTTGTTTTGTGTGTGTGTGTGTTGTATTTTGTTAGAGATTCCCATGGGGGATCATCTTTACATGTGACCATGGGTTTATGTATTTTATTAATGTGGTAAAATGTTATTGTTATATGTATTGTATTAGTAATGTATTCCTTCCTTTAAATTATTAAAGTTGTGGTAGATTAATGTGGAAATCTCATGATTAAAATTTAAATAAATCAAATGGGGATATGGGAAAATAATAATGGAACTTGTTGGTTTGTTTAAGAGCATGTTTAAGTCTGTTTTTGAGTATGAAACACTCCACCTCCATGACAAATTCGAATTTGTCCTTGGGAGCTATTTTGGAGGCTTGTGGGACAAGAAAAACTTGTCCCATACCTCTAAATTTAATATACCAACCATACTTATGGATGGAGATGTGATTTGTGACTTTTAAATGCATTTTATTCCTCATGTTGCTTGTTTTGGATTGCACTCTCTTACATTTTATTAAATTGTTGTCCCTTGAGGTGTGGGCTCTTTTTGGAGTGTGTAAGTAACTTGTCATATTTTCACCCACCTCTTTATTGTGCTTGGGAGAATGGATTTTTGTCTTTTGTGTTTGAATTGGTGGATGTTTGATGTGGCATCCTACATGGATCCACATCATCCTCTTCTCTCCCTCTTCTATTTAATTCAAACTCTCTTCTTGTTTTGGGGGTTGTTGAAACATTTTGCATGCTTCCTTGGGCGCATTTTTCTTGTGATTGGAGCTCTTACTTTGGAGAAGCTTTGGTGAAGATTGTTGCTTGGTTGTTGAACCTCTTTGCATTCATCCTTGGGGGCATTTTTCTGTGATTAGAGATCTTGTTGATTTGGAGGATATTGGAGAGCATTTGATACTTTGGCACTGTTGTTTTGGGACTATATTTTTGACATTCAAAGCTTGCTGTGTGGAGAAAATCCTTCCATGGAGAGGTAGGAGTTTATTCCTTCTTTTATTCTTTGTTATTTTATTGTTGTGTGTGTGTGTGTGGAGATTTTTTTATTGCTTTTGTTGCCTGGTTTGGGTAGATTTGCCTTAGGAAGGTGTAGGAGAAGGCTATGAGGAATCCATGTGGGGGCATAAGGAAATGCCATTAGCATCAAATTTTTATGGAGGAGTTTGGGATTGGGATACATTATCAGCTAATTTTGATTTTACAAAATTATTAAAAAATAATAAAAATGAAAATTTTGAAAATTTTGAAAAGTTACTTTGCATGGTTCATTTCCCTCATCGTGATCGCCTCATTTTTGTGATCGTTTTAGGTCTTCATTTCATGATTTTTGGGCGAGAACTCTTCCCGCCAGGCTTTAAATCGCGTTAAAATACATTAAATTAATTAATTAATATTTAATTAATTAATTGCTTCTTGTTTGATAAAATTGATTTTTAAATAACTTGAGAAGTATTTAATTAAATAAATATAAATTAAAAATCATTTGACAAATTTTTATTGCCGGGGAAGTAAGCTTATGCTTCCAACTGCGCCAGAATGCCAATTTGGCTTCCCGAACCTGGATTTCCCCTTTCCTGGCAATCTTCTTCAATTTTCCCACACGTGGGATTTTCTCCACCAATTGCCAAATCATGGATTGGCTAACGGGCAAGAAATTCCCCAATTTCCCACATGGGGAAATTGAATGGGGATTGCCAACCCACTTTGCCATTCCCGTTGGCAATTGTCCGTTGCTTTCCCCATTTCCCCCGGCACTTAAGCCCACTACCCGGGAAGAGAGGAAGTTGGATTAATCCCATAACTTCCTCCATCAAACCCGTTGGAAAAAGTCATGCGAAGCTTTGCTTCTTATTTCCTCTAAAGGACATAATATTTTGTCATATCCCACAATACGACACACGCATCCAAGGAAATAATAGTTCACACAGTCAAAAGGAAAATCCACGCATGAATCCAAGATTGCTCAGGAAAGGAATAGTCCAAAACAAGCAGCAGACTGTTTTCAAATCCATGCGCCCAGCTGAAGGAAAAAGGACAACAAATTCATTTGAATGACAAAGCAAATTCCCACGTAGTCAAGGGAAATAAGAACAGTCCAAAGAAATTAAAGATAGAGAAGGAGCTTACCACGCGCAAGGAAGAGAAGAGGCATTTGTTCTAAACCTGTGCATGTTTTAAAGAAGACAAAAAAATTCCTTTTTCACGCATTTGGGAGGAGGCGCCAGGAAAAGGAAAGAACAGTTTTTAAAGATTAAAAACAGTCCAAACACAGTTGGAGAACAAGTTTTTAAATAAAGAAAGAGAAAGAAGCAGGCACGTGAGCCAAACAACAATTTCCAACACAGCTGTTTGCAAAAAGTTTCAACGCAGAAAGGAGAAGGACAGTTTTGTCCATGCGCCCAGCCCAGGGATAGGTAGACAATTTTCCACGCGCCAAAAGAAGAAGTGGAACAGTTTTTAAAGCAAAACAAAATTGTTTTTCAAGTAAAAGGCCATGCCCAACCAAAGAGGACAGTCAAAACAGTCCAAACGCAGGACAGGAGGGAGAGAAAGAACAATTTTTTAAATAAAGAAAAAGATACAATCAAAAGTTTGCACATTGGGCAAAGGAGGTGCACAGACAAATAGAATAGTTTTCAAATAAAAGAGAAAGATTAGCCCACGCCAAGGAAGTAAGGACAGTCCAACGCATTAAAGAAAAAAAAAACCAAATCAAAATTTGCACGTGGAAAGGAGGCGCCAGGCATAAGAAAATTCCCACGCATCTCCAAACAATTTTCCACGCATTTGGAGCAGGCCGTGCCAGCCAAGGAGGACAGCACGTGGGAAAGCAAAAATAGAAATTCCCATTCAAAAAGCTTCCACGCACAGCAAAATTAAAACACAGCAATCCACGCGTGTTTTGAAAGGGCAAAGAAATAAAATCAAGAACTCCACGCAGAGGATAAAGAAAAGGAACAACCAAATCGGTCTAGATATATTTGTATTTTTAAAGAGAAGAAAATTGTAATTTGGGATCAATTATTATTATTATTTTTAAAATAATAATAATAATAATATTAAAGTAAAAAAATATTTTCTTGCATCAATGGGGTTTGGAGACGAGACCCGACCCCATTTGCGTTCTGGCATGCCTTGAGTCACTTTTCTGTTAAATTCATAATGGCGAAAAATCCAAATCTGCGGGGAGATCGAGGAAGCCAGTGGAGAAATCTAACAAATCCACCCTGAAATATGAATTCCAAGGAATTATCCCTCCCAGCTCCATTAAGTTAGCATATGACAACATCACTGATACGAATCTGGGTCACATCAACGTGCAACAATTTTGCGAGTGAGTGAAAACTGAAGGCAAAACCATTTTCTCAGATAGGCTTTACCATAGTGGCCTACCCCAAGCAAAAGTAGCATTCCCTATCTTGGTGCAGTGTCCGGAGTTGGTGATTGCTTGCATGGAGCATTATGACCCTGAGAGATGAGGAATTTTCAAAGATAATCGCGAGCCTTTCCTCTTAATCACACCTGAACACATTGAGGAGTTGCTCGGAATACCCGACTTTCCCGAGAATGCGGATATCACTCGCCAATCAGCGCAAGAGTTCTGGGATGAAGAACCCCTGAGATGGAGCAAAATGGTCAACAACAACTGGTTAGTAACCAAGAGACCTCGAATTGACAGGCTTCCCAAAGAACTGTACCGCGTTGAGTTCATGGAAGAAATCGGAGACATGATCACTCTCCTAAGTCAAGTTTTGGTCTACCTTCTGCTAAGATTTTCCACCCATGGATGTACCAGTTTATCTGTATCATCCTAGCTAAGAAATAATTTGTGGATTAGGCCACCATCATCGCAGAATAACACCATTCACAAGAAATTGATAGAAGTTAAGGTGATTGGATGCTTCTACATGACTTCATATATGACCTATAAGAGTACGAAGAAAGCTATTTTCGGGACTTGAAACGAGAGGGGTCATGGGGTCGTCAAACAGTGTTTTTCACTATTACCCTCAACTCAGCTTCAAAAATAGTTCTCACCATTTTAGAAGAGTCAATGATGCATTCACCTTCTGCATGATTTAGAACCTGAATCAGAATACTAAGGAAAGGTTTTCTAAAGAAGCCATGAGTGTCATTTCCCAATGGGGAACCTGGTTTATTCAATTTTCATATTTTTCCTACATTCGTGTGAGTGGCTTTGCTAGTACCCGTGGAAACTCCCTAAGTACGTCAGTGACAGATGGGCATTAATGGAGTTGGCACGACAACTATTCCAAGTTCACTACCTTCTTAGTGACAAGCACTGTCCAGGAATTCATTTCCCGATCCAAATCGGGGAATACCAATGTCTAAATCTATTTAGTGCACAACTCATGGAAAAAGAGTTCACTCTCATAACCATCCATCCATATGTGAAGAGAGCCCTGTTTGATATCAATGGATATATGTAAAAGATTTCGGGAAAAGTACCAACATAATCCTACCTATGGAAGATTTCTGGGCTGCTTGCTCGGATGAACATGAGGTAAGAAGACGGAGTACTCTTGCCTAACACTTGCTCAGATCAAGGCCTTCCACATCAAGAGTCCTCCGATTCATTCATAGATGATGATGAGGATGTCGTCGATCCCTCATATGATGTTGTTTCCTTTACCCCATTGCCTCAAATCGACTGGACTAAAAGAGATGAATTTTCTCTTGATGGCAAGAACCAACCAATTATTGAAAGAAGCATATCTTGGTATGACAGGGAACTTGCCAAATTGCAATCAATTCCAGATCACGTTTCGGGATCACAAAAATTTCCTATACGAGGGGGTCTCCATTCGACCAAGGTTTCTTCTCGATCAACTTCGTTACCATCCAATCATACACAATAGGCAAGAAAAGAGTGGTTGCCAAAATCCACTTCGCCAAGTAACGTGTCACGAGGAGAGAGATCCAAAGATCCAAACCCCGAAGAAGGAAGAGAGCGTGTGTCTGGATTTTCTACCTCGAGTAGAGATTCTTCTACCCACACATCGTTAATAGCACTCAGAAGCTGGTAGCAAATGATCCCCAGCCATGCTTCAAACAAGCATCCACTCAAGTGCAGGTAATTCAAATATCAAACACTTCAGAGCATGTAGTTCATGAAGGGATTTCCCAAAATCTCGAATAATCGGAAGTGGATATTGAGGTTGTATCTCATCAAATCAAGGTCGTAGATAGGATTCAAGAAGGATCTCATGATGTCAGAAATAATGAGAATATTGATTCGAGCTCCAAGATTCTGTATGCTGAAATAGTGAATGATACTCCTTCTTGGGTTGATTCCAAAGTAAAGAAAAGGAAGAGAGTTGTCAAGCCAATTGACATTGATTTTGATGCCCTTTTCAAAATTTTTAATGATGTCATTCCTAAGAAGCATAAGGTGCTTTCTGAATAATGGTGGATAATGATGGAAAAAATTGCAGACCTTGCCATTCCACAAGTGGATAAAGAGCGCGATGCTATGACGCCCGCCAACTATAAAGTTTCCAGACTGGGACTTGGAAGATCTAAATTAGAAAGTGAGATGGCAATGGCTCAAGACTGATTGATATCGTGCTATAAAGACTTGAGAAATACAAGTCTCAAAACTCTTGGCTCAAGGCCGAAAAGAATCAATTGGTGGAATATGTTCAACATTTGATAAATCCCATATCATCCACCTTCCCAGTACCTGATGCAGTGGCTGCCCTAGATGAAGAGACTCTCAATTTGTCAAAGGAAATAAACACATTGGGCCATGTCACTAAAACTTGGCTTTCAGAGATTCTCGTTTTAGGCCAGGGGACGATCAAGACCGCGGTTAAGCTTCATGAAGATATCAGAGCGTATCTTGATCCAATTCTTTCTTTCAAAGAAACTTTTGTTTCTGCTATATCAAATTTGGATGAGATATTGCCCAGTTTACAGGAAATGACAAGTATGGAATCTTCAATTTTAGCTATTGAAGGAATTCTCAAATTTGAACATCGAGGGACACGTTTTCTTTGGTGTCTGCATCTCAAATCAAGAAAACACTTCTCGAGGATTCTATGATCCATTATGACAGCATGTGCAATGAATCCTTTACTTCACTCTCCTTGATTCAGGAATTCATGGCTGAGATTCCTTGTAACCTCGTAAATGAGCATAATCAAAGGTGTTCATCGGAGTAGGTGGAAGAACAATTTTCACAATTGTTTAAGGACATGTACACTCCCGCCAACAATTTATTTCTGGTTTCCATGGAGTGGTGCATCAAATTGAAGAACTTATTTGAGAATGCTCAATCTAAAATTGTTAATTTAAATGATATGCCAAGTAGAATTCTTGAATTATAGGTATTTTGTGAGGCTATTCTTTGACCAAGTGAACCTCCAGAAGAAGAAAAGATGTTTGAAACTTTGGGAAGGTTTAGATCCTTTCAATCGGCAAAGCGGCATATCCTAATTTCACCGGTGGTGTGGGAGTTGATTTTATTGGTATCTAATGAAGTGGGAGAGTCCATTTCTCATACGCTTGAGATAGGTAGATACCATTTCAATGGATAAGGCACACCTTTGGTTGTTATTGTATATTTTAAAATGTGTTGTTATTTGGGAAACAATGGTTATTTTAAGTAATTTCTTTTTTTTGGGTTTTCTTTAATAAAGTTGTTGAAAAATTCAAAGGTCACTTAAGTGCCTTATTTAATGATCATGTAAAACCCTAACTACTTTGTAACAAACTTTTGGGTTATAAAAGGAAGTGAGAGGCTCATTTGTAAAGGGTGACTTTGAGAGAGGAGAAGAAAATACTTTTTGTGCAAGCTTTGTTTGAGGAAGAAACTTTGTGTTCTTTTGTGAAAAAATATTTTAGAGTTAATGGAATACAAACTTTGTGTCTCATTCATTGTCTCTTGTAACATTTGATGTTATTATGTTCATTAGATGTTAGGTGTTATGAATCTTGGATGAAAATATTATATTTGATCTTATTTGTCAACATTATTAATCAGTTGTTCTAGTTCACAGTGATCAAGCTCGATTATCTACTTGCTCACGTGTGTTCCCTTTTACACGTTTTTGTTTGGCTAACTCAAACTCCGTTTTATTTGTGTTAGTTATTCATCTTTCTTCTTCATGCAATATTAGGCTTTGTTTTTACCTAACTCTTGCATGTTCTTTCATTCATTCCATTCCACTCCTTTCCTTCATTCCATTCCATCTCCTTCATTCACTTTTCTTTCCATTGATGTTCCAAACACCCCACATATACAATTTGAATGTACAGATGTAAATACAATTTTGGTTTTCAATAAAGGTAGACTCACCTTCATTAAGGAGGGACTTCATTCCCACACTATTGCATGTCATTTGCATGCATGCAAATCTATATGCTAACAGGATCCACCATGGAAAAGAAATAGCTTGCATTTCTTACTTTGTGGGGGCATAAGGAAATGTGTGTGTGATGAATTAATTGGCGGTTTTTTTTGGTGGATGCCCGATTCCCAATTGGGAGGCATAAGTAGCTTCCCCCATAGGCCTTGCTCCTTTGGCTTGCAAGATCAAGCCTGAGTTCTGTTTTGAAATGTTTTTAAATGCGATTTGTGAACTCTTTTGTTTGTTTTGTGTTGCATTGTGTTTCAAAAAAAAAAGAAATGTGTATGTGAAAGAATCTTTGTGTTGTGGAATCCGATTGTTGCCATGGTTTAATTACACCTTTGATTATACTCTAGTTGGGGATCGAGGGCCAATGATGAAGGAAGGTTTCTCCTTTCATTGGATGTCTTGGTTGGGTGGAGAGCATTGTCTTTCCCCTCTCTTGTTGTGATCATTTTGGATAAAAAAAAAAAAATTGAGCATGTTGCTATCCTGGAGTGGAGAGAAATGTACAGTTTGACAGTCCCTTCTTGTGAGAAAGTTTATTGTATTCCTTCCCACTTTGAAGTGGATGATTTGTATAATGATTGTAAATGAAAAGATACCTGTATTGATGATGAAAGATTGAAATTGAAATGAGAAATGGAAAGAGTTATATTCCATTCTCTGTTTTGAAAAGGAATGTGAAAGAATGTTACATGTATTGTATATTGTATTTTGAAGTTAAAAGAAAGGAATAAGTTGTAAATTCGTTGTTAGAAATCAATAAAGGAATACTCTACTTTCTCAAACTCACATTGTTTCTTTGGAATTGAATTACTATTGTAAATGTAATCTATGTTTAATTGCAAGATGAAGAAACACGTAGGTGGGACTTATATTGTGTTGTTTCTCTTTAAAATATATTAAATTTGAAATCAAAACTTGTAATTTAACATGGAAATGAATGGTTTAGAATCAATTGAATGTAATGGATTAGTTTAGGAAGCAAATACCATACCTATATGATAAAATTGATAAATAGTTCCTTTAAAAATTTGATCATTGGCATTGTGAATTCTAAAACTGGTGAATTTAAACAAAATGTGATTTGGACCAGCACTTAACAATCAACTTGGAAACCTTAAAATTTACCATGATATATTAGCAATGTACTCAATTGACAAAGAAGATTTAAGAGAATATCTTGAACCATTGCAAAATTGAGCTTAATCTCTTCCTCAACCTTTTTTGTCATTTGTTGGACAAATTCAATTTTGAATCAATTCAACAAATTAACTTTCCTAAAACACTCTAAACCATCCCTAGATCAATCCTCCATGTCTGTTTGACATGTTGAGTGAAGGAGGAGACCAAATTTAATCAAAATTGGAAGTTAAAAATTGCCAGTTCACTAATTATAAGCATGCAGATCCTTTTTGCAAAATTTACCCTTAAAAACTTATCAAAAAGTAAAATTGATGTTTTTTGTGCAAAGAGGGCATCGATATATTTCCAAAAAGTCCTTGTTTTCCCAAAATTGAGCTTCCTAGCAAAAGTTATGGCACTTTGAAGTTTTTGGGCCTTGGCGGGAAAATTTGGGAAAATTTTCCCTACGGGCCCACGGCCCGAAATTTTCCCTTTTAAAATCCTTAGGAATTTTTTTGAAAATTTTGGCTCAAGAAAATTTTCACCTTTTCCTCCACTAGCCTGCAGCCAATTAGAGGCTGCCACGTGTCCTCACGAGGTAGCGGCAGAGGCGCGGCACTTTCCTTGCCCTTAGAGTTTTTTTTTTTTAAATTTTGGAAAAAATTTCATTCTAGCCGCTAATTTTTAGGTCCATGGCCAATTATAGGCTGCCACATGGTAGCTTTGGGTGCAAGCGTAGGGGGTGGACCCCTTGTTTTTATTTTGTTTTTCTTTGGGAAAATTTCAAAATATTCCTGCTTGACCTCGTAACCCGCCCTCGCCATGTGGGGTTTCCCTCGCGTGGCGCTATGAGACCGCGTGTCGTTTTATTCCTCTTTCCCCCTTTGGCAAAGATTGCCAACCTCTCCCACCGCTCCGTGCCCCTCTTTCTCTCTTCTCCCCATGACCAATCGTGGAGTGCCACATTTCCCCAAGTGGACCCATGGGCACGGGAGTGTTGTTTGGTTTTTTTCCTCTTTTTGGGTGAAATGTCCCAAATCCTTCCAAGCTCCGCCTTTCCCCCTTCAAAAGCGATGTCTTTGAGGCTGCCACATGTCCCTGGAGGACCCACGAAGGCACAGGCACAATTGGAAAATTTCTCCCATGTAAGGAAATTTTCGTTAAGCCACCTTATGACACGTTAACCCACCAAAAGGGTTTTCACCCCTACTTGACACGTGTCCCCCTAGGGGAAAATTTGACCTAAAACTCTACGCCCGCTCATATCTTGAGTTCTGTAAGGAGTTAGGAGGAATTATTTATATCACCGGAAAGGTGAGAAAATTTCCTATCCATTGGGAATGGTTTAGGGAAATTTTGGAAGCATTAAGTATGAGAAAAATCAAGTTAAAACTCTGAGCCTGTTAGAGAGTTGGGTATGGGGGCAAATTACTCCCTGAACCTAACTGAAACTTCTAACCCTAAAATTTGAACCATGTGACCTTGATAATTGTTAATAAATGGAAAGTATGTCCCAGTGAAATTGAATTATTCCAAAACCTATCAGTGGTAACTATTGCATGACAACTTGGGGGTAGGCACTCTCAATCAAGTGTTGGGAGTGGGAAAGTGAGACCTTGCTATGTTGACTTTATTTATGTGTTATTTTCCTCACCGTAATTTAATCTTGCTCTTGTCCTTGATGCGGTGGAAATTAAATACCTTGGGTATTTAATTGTTTTGGGTCCCTTAACCCTAAAATTTAATAAGGGAATATTTAGCTAAAATGTCAATGTAATCAGTAATTAAATTAATCCCTAGAGAGATTTGAGCTAGGGTGGACCTATTGCACTTGTTGCTCTATAATGAGAAATTAGTAATTATTATAATGGGAAAAATTATCAGTTGAATTTAATTGTCTTCGAGACTTTGGTCGTTAACTCCTAATAAAAAAAAATTTATTCCATAATTTTCTAACTAAACCTAGGTTGTTCATGGGTCTCAAGTGGGTTGTTTTAACCGGGCATCACAGATAGAACATGAAGACAATGTGAAAGTGTTCATCCTTCTTTCGAATGAAGAGATTTGTAAGTAAAGACAACTAGACAAAAGATATTAGATAAATATGCCAAGGAGCTGCTTGACAAAAGGATAATCCCAAGAATACAAAGGGCCTTCCTTGAAGGATTCAGTTCATTTGATACAATGATTAAGTTGTGTTGATAAAGATAGTAAGGTAGATAATGAAAAAGATAGTTTAAAATTCAAGATGGATAGGAGATCTGTTCGGCCTCATAAGCACCCAGTGCTAGAGTGGTGGAGATCTTGAGGTATTTAAAGTAAGCATACCAAAATTTATTCGAGTTTCTTCTTGTATCTCGTGGAGGAACTTGAACTAATCCTCAATGTATTCCTAGTTCGGTGTGAAGGCGATGATGCACAAAGTAAGCTCATGGAGTATGTCAAACTACTCCCATACAAATGGTTACTAGATGATTAGAAGATTGTAAATTTTTGTGATTGAATGCAATTGCAATTTGTGTGATCATCTATAGGATACCCATCTCGAAAATAGATAGATTAATTCCAAATAGAAATATAAGAAATGATAAAATGCAATGACTAATAAAAGTAACTATATTGATAGTAATCGTAGGTGATTCATAGAAATCATGGGTGATTTGGGATATCATTGATCGAAGATTGAAGGAATCGTAGGTGATTCTTTGTGAAAAATTTGATACTTGAAAAAGTGTTAAACTAATGGGAAAAAGAGACTAAGATGATTTTTTGACCTTGTTTTATGTCTAAACAAAATGAAAATAGGAAAAGATGCATAAAGCTTACCATTGATGTGAAAAATGGATTGATATGCTTACATGAACTTGTTGAGTTTGTGATGAAGTCTTGTTGAATGTATGGCAAGGTGACAAGGGTCTTGAAGATGTGTGGCTACAAAAAATGATGTGTTATGGCTTCAGGAGTGACAGGCTTCATTACGATTCTTTGGAGATTGGTGAAGTGACGAGTTTTGTTATTAAATTTGAATATCCCCAAAATAAGAGCTCGAGATCCTCTTTATAATCGTTGAAAGCGATTTGTTAGAGTCATCGGTGATCCAAGTAAATATGGAGAAACCTATTTGGAAGTGGTTTTAACCACTTCCAAAATGGGGGTTTTGGGTATGGGGATGAGGGGAAATGGTTAGGGAAGAGGTTAGGTGGGTTTAAGGGAGTTAGATGGTTAGGATAAAAAGGGTTAGGATGGGTTACAAGTGGTTAGGAGGTTTTAGGGAGGTTAAGGTAAGTAAGGGTAGGTAAATAAGGTTTATGAGGGTGAGGGAAGTGGCTTAAGATATGATTAAAATAATAGGTTTAATGATTTAATTGTGTGTGTATGGGGTGTAGGTGAGTTACCTAAAATGACAAAAAAATTGGTGTCTACACGCCTCGGGAAAATCCAAAATTCTTTGACCTTCTCACGGGAAGTCCTCTAATCAAAATAGGATCCCTATCGACTATCCACACACCCACTACTAACATTTTGGATATAATTTCATGGACCAGCCCCAAGATGAAACCTAAAATAGAAAACCCCAAAACCAAAACACCCTCGGACCAATAAAAAATATGAATATCCAAAAGTAGGAAAACCCACAAATATTGGCATGTGATTGTTGAGTTGTCATTGATGCAAAAGGATCATTAATGAAAAATCAAGTATGAAGGAGAGAAAAAGGAAGATTGGAGTGAGTGAGACAAGGGAGGAAAGGAACAATCTTGAGAACACTGGTTGAGACTCAACTTCTTGAGTAACTAGTGACTAGAAATGGCATAGTGGTGATGTGAGGACATGTCAAGATGATATCCTAGATGTTTGAGTAGGTATATGATGAGGAAATAAGGTCAAAATGATGGATACACATGTGCATGAGTAGAATTGGTATGACTATCTCATTTTCAGAAGGCCTAATCCTTAGGCCTAGTTAGCAAAGTAACTATGGAATGGTGGAGTGAAGGCTTGAGGCTGATGCTGAAGCATGGTAAAGGCATGAGGAACATGACTAGATCATGTTAAGGTAGATACATGATGAAGAACATGACAAGTATGATGAGTTATGGTGCAAACTAGCTCAATTAGGCCTTTTTCAAGGACCTAGGATGGGTGTATGAAGCAAAAAAAGCTAGAACAAGGCATGACAAGCATGAGAAGTCTATAGGGACATTTTAGGAAGGTCTCGGATGATCTGTTTTAAGCCATAATTCAACCTTTGGAGGTATGTTTGGGGTCATATTTATGATTTGTCATGAAGGTACATGTGTATTTATGAGAAACCAAGCCTTGGGACATGTGAAGGGACCTATCATAGTGTTGTGGTCCAAATTTCAAGGAAAAATATCGAAGATTTTTGAGTTATGAAGTGATGTGGGGAATTTTCAAAGAACATCAAGATTGCTAATTTCTCAATCTAACCGTGTTTATGAGGTTAAGACAAGTGTATGGGAGAATGTTGAAGACATGAACGAGAGATATAGGTGGCTAAGTTGTTTGAAAATTCAAATTCTTGTTTTCCTCTCTGAATTTAATTCAAATCTTAAAAGCATGTAAAAGGGTCATATGGGGTTTCAAATATTCTAAGTGGTTGTGTATGGAGTCTAGGCATGAGAAATAGGTCCTAGGAAGAGGTTGAGTTAAAAATGATGTAAAGCTGCTCCATTTTGTGGTATGGACATGAGTGGCACGTGATGATTCATGTAAGGATTTAGTTAGGTTTTCTTGGAAGTTACACTTAAGGGTGAGAATTCAAATGAATGAGAAGAAGTTAAGATCTTAGAAAGAGGGAGGAGTGTAGGGGAATGAGACTCCTCCGAGGATCGAGAGAGAGGAAGACAAAAAGGAAGCATACAATTTTGGGTAAGTGCACCAAGTTGGGGGACAATTAAGTGGACATCAAATCTGAATTTTACATTAAAAACAACAAAACATCAAATTTAGTCTTCCATGATTTGAACCATACCGAAAACTAAAAATATGTCATTAAAATGGTACCATTGCGTAGGGGAGACTATTAGCTTTGTAGAAATACTAATTTTAAAGTGAATAGGATAGGATAAATATCATTTTATAATTTTTACTAATAGTAGGTCTTTAAGACACTTTTTCTGTGAATGTTTATGTCTAGGTTTAAGACTACAAATTTTGTTTCACTTATCGAGAATGTGATAAAACTTATACCATCCCAACAGTGGTGAAATTATATACATGTTCAAAAAAAAAAAAAATTTGATTTCAATATTTTTGATGAAGTTATGGCGGGCAAACGAAAAGTGCTCTGTTTTCTTTATGTTTTCATACCACTTTCATGGAAAAAATCATAAAAATAAAATATTATTCAAAAAAATAAAAATGAAATCCATCCCAAGATAGATAGTGGCATATAACTTCTCACCAAAGGAGAAAAATATATATCAATTTTTGGTCATCCAAATTGTGGGCAAACAGACTATAATTTTATAGGCGTTTTTAAAAAAAAATACCAAGTCATTGAATTTTGAGTGTTTAATATAGCTAATCTTGTCCATTTTTAAAAAAATAGTATTTTAGAAACTAGATTCCGGATGCTATGATTCATATTACTATATTTTTCTAATTTTGAGTGTATGTATTGCTAATAATCCCTACAAGTTGATATTATGTTGTTATTTGCAATATGACGTCCACTTATGACCCCCTTTTTGTCCCCCAACTTGCTGCACTTACCCTTTTGTATGAAGAACCTAATTAAGATATAGAATCTCTATTTTGGTATCAAAATATTATCTATGGAATCATTACTTTGAGTTGATTCACATGTCTTAAGGATTATTATCTTCTTAGTATGAATGCATTTGAATCTACGAATCCTCTTAGTAAGATAAATGAAGATTGAGATATGAGTACACCTTGTCATTTACATATAATACTTGAGGACTCTGTATATTAGTGCATAGGTGTTATATTAGGTTTCTTGGAATATTTGATTGTGTTGTTAAAAACAAACCTCTTCAAATACATCCAAAAAATATAAAGGTAATGGATTTTGTTACTTTAATCTTGTAATATGAATAATATAGCGTTCTTCTTTACATGGATAAACCCTCAAATCGAATGTGATAGTGATAAGGGTTTAACGGACTATGGTTTCTCCTTTTGCTAAGTAAATGGGTTATAAGATTGTTCAAGCAAGTGAATCCACATAAAAATAGGATTCATGAGTAAATCTAGATAGGAATGAGGTTTCACTTCCATACAAAACTTAGATCATCCATTGTGTAGCTCAAGGATTCTAAACACCATGTTTTCCACATGTATGAAACCAAGGTCCTGTGATTTGGTGAATATATTCTCATTTTCATGTGTTACAGGTAGCTCAAAAATGAGGGAGGAGTTGTAACATGCCTTAGGGCTAATTTTTAGATCTTTAAGGTTATAAATTATCATTTTATAAGAAAAAGGAAGCTTCTCGGGTCTTTAATGAGTTCCTAGGGTTTGAATGCAAAAATGTTAATTAGAAATGATATACTTGGACCTAGAGTCTAAAAATTGGTATAAATAACCTAAACCTTTCCTTCATCAGATTCGGAAAGAATTTTAGATTTTCAGTGGTTTCTTTTAAATATATCTATGATAGTCTAGGGAAAGCTCAAGGCACTGATTAGAAGCCTAATAGGAAGGGTCCATTTACAAATGAAGTAGTGTTTATATTTAGCATTAAATCTTGGAACTTTTCACCTAGAAATAAAATGGAAATGGGTATCTGAAACACCTTCACTTTATCATGAAACCATTTATAATAGAATTTATGATGAAAAAGATGACTATGCGGGGGTAGAAAGAAGGTTGAGAACATGGAGAGAGAAAGTGTATTTGTAGGAAGAGTTTTGAGAGTTAGCTTACAAAATTTAGACCAAAAATTATTATCCCTAAAGGGTATCTAAAGAAGTATTCACTTTTATGCGGGTCTCTTTATAGCCTTCTAAATATGAACTGAGTAGACTACATGGTCTTGAGAACACTAGGATGCAAGAATGAGCTTAATAGGTGAAGTTTGTTTCTATGGTCCATTTTGAGACAAGTTGATGTTGGTACTAATATTGTTTGTAAGAGGTGAAATATGTCATACTAGTGGAAGAGGTCAGTGGAGGCTAAGGAACCAAAAGTGCTTGTTGAAGTCTAGAAGCTAGTGAAGGATGATGATAGTTTTGAGCTAGAGAGGTAAACATGGATGGGTTGAACTTTTTGTATCAAATTTATGATTGATATAACTTGGATTGAAGCTGTAAGATAGGGAGAGAATATTTTACAAGAGGTTAGAGGTAAATTAGACCAAGGTTGATTATTTTGAGCTTATGAAGAGTAAGAGCTAGTAAAAAAAGCAAAAAAAAGAAGGGTAAGGGTTGGTGAAAGTTTTCTTGACAAGAGATCAATTAGAGGGTTAAATTGACATTGTTCAAGGTATATAAGGGTTTGAAAACAAAGTATTAAGATTGATGAATCCTTTAGAGTGAAATTGGTCAAATAATGCAAGATTGGGCTACCTAGAGTGATCCTCTCTCTGCAGAGCATGTTGGGTGAAGTTGTTTGATCTCTAATTAAGTTGAATGCATGTTAGAATGTCTTATTTCTCTACATCATGAAGGTTTTAGTAACATTGATATATGAGAATGCATTCTCCTAGCTTGAGGTCAAATTTGAAGACCTCAAAGGTACGTTAAAGTTGTGCATGGTGTCCTAATCCTTTTACAAGTGTTAGGGAATGGATTCTAGCCCAATTTGTAAGCGGGATGAGTTTAATTGATGGCTTGAGCTTTATGAATGAAGTTTAATAGTGGAAGTCACTCTAAACCCTCCTAAAACCTCATAATGGAGTGATAGGAAAAATATGAGTTGTTTGAGCATGAAATGACCTGGGTAAGCTAAGTTAATGATATGAGCATGTAAAGAACTCCTTCAAGCACATTTTTGCATTAGTGGCATGTTCTGGGTCTCTTGTTTCAGTATAGAAATACCCCTATTTTAAAGAAAATTGTCATTTTAGTAATGTATATCAAGGTTTAAGATTTCAATCTTCACGCGGAAGAATGTATAGGGAATTTTCTTCATGTTCATGAAAAAATCCAGGCAAGTACAATGTAAATTTTTTGATGAAAAAGGTCAAGTTAGGTCTCCTACATTTGAAGGTATAAACATGCAAAAACCATTCATGTAGTTCTTAAGAGTTATTGATGAAAATGCATAGTGTTGAAGTGAAATATGGTATTGGATAGTTGATATAGGTCCCATACAACATTCTTGAGCTAAAAACTTGTGGTGGGGAAGTGCATTTGCATACTAGTTCAAAGGGTTCAAAACTACCATGGTGGGACGTTAAGAAGGCTTGTGGTCTAGGAACTCAAACTTGTTTCTATTCCTTAAAATTTTTATAAGAGCATTGAGTTATGGAGAATAGGTCATGTTTGAAGTGTCAATATAATATTTTTCCATGAAAGTGATATTAGACATGTTAGATGCAAGCAAATATAAGACTGTTTTTTGGAGCTTGTGAACCAGTTTGAGTTGTCCCTAATATTCAAGCACATTTGATCTCTAGGACCTGAAATGGACATGGAAAGTTTCACAACATCAATACCATTATGGAAATGCATCTTAGAAGCCATGACAAGCTTGATAGGTGAGTAAACTTTCTCAATCTTGAAGACCGATTTCCGTACATACAAATCTGCTAAGACCATTGCCCAAATCTGCATATCATGAAGAACATGAAGATGCTAGTGTCACTCCAAGCATCTGAAGGTGATCTAAAGATCACATACCACCATGTATAATATTTTATAAGTATTTAAGACTCATGCATGAAGTTGGATGAAGCATGAAGTTTAATACAATTTTGGTCCTCCATGATTAAGTATGAAGCTCAAATGAAGGTTGAGGTTGAAATGGCGACGGATGAAGCTTGTAAAGGAGTTATAGAACAAGAGAACGTTTAGTAATAGCGTTCATACATGCTGAGAACAATCAAAATTTAATTCCTTTGGCTACAAGAGAAGATTCTTGTTGGAAACAAGGACAATGAGAGGGGGTGAATCAATGTCTTATCAAAAATTTTCAACCATTCCCATTCCTTGAATCCTTATTATTGCTATGATGAACATAAAAACTCACACAAAATAAAATAACCAAAAAGAATACACAGAGACACAAAATTTTATGTGGGAAAACCAATGGAAAAAAACCCACTGAAATCAAGAACTAGGCTTAGGACTAAATTGTCTTGTTTTAGTTACATTGATTTCAACGTTGCGATTCTACTCAACCTAGAGATGCAACTTCAAGATTTGACCAAGATGCTACTTATTTTGGAATATTCGACACCTAAAATTTAATCAACTACAATTGATATTATGTAATCAACTACTTATAAGAAGGCGAAAACCCCCTATATGCTAAGTTGCTACTTAGACTTGTTTACAAAATTTTGGTCACACTAAGTTTGTTGTCTCATATAGATGATAATGACCTCTAAATTTGTTCTTATATTCTTCTCAATCCTTCTCCTAATTCTCATTTCTTTTCTTCTCATATCTACTTCATAACTGACATCTCTCCTATTTATCAAAACAATATATCTTCTCTATCATATAAGGTTCATGGGATAATGTTTTAGTATCTCTTAACATTCATTAATTAGTTTTAATTCTCATTATGCCAAGCCTATCAGCCTATATCTTTAATAATCATATAAGCACCTTCATAAGTTTAGAATCATATGGCTTCCTATACTATTTGGATCACAAACTCTTCCTTCTCAAACCACCATGTATTTACAATTTTCTACAACTACTCCTCATTTTCAATACTGATCAAGACATCACCATTTTTCATATTCAACCTCCTTAGTACTCTGCTCACATGAATTCATTTTTCTTGTTCAATCAACTCCTATTTCTCACTTGAAATTTCATTCTTGATACACTTAATTTCTTCTACTTCCTTCAACAAGAACCTAGCTAACTTCAATAAACCTCTCAACTATACTTTATCCATGAACAATTTCAATACATCCTCTTCTTCTATGTATTCTTCATATCACAGATCTTCACACCTATGTTTGAATTTATTGTTCACATGAATGAACTAGAACTTCATTAATATCCCTTGATTAATCTCAGATCACACAAATATTCATTTCACACACTTCTCTACTCTCTCACTTAATCTCAAGTCCTTGAGGATATTATTCATTATGAGTTTTCGAGATAACCTTTCTCTAATTCAACCTTCTCCTCAAACTTGGATCATCTCATCGTATATCTCACAAACCTTTGTTACTACTATATTTCCCTTTATATGAACTGCTGCATCCACATTTCTACTTCAAAAATAACTATTTTATTTATTCTTGTATTTTTTTGTATGTCTTTCTTTCATATTTCTATTTGAGAAACATCAAGTTTTTGCCACTTGAAGACTTAGACTCTTCAAATTCTCCTTCACACTAACTCGAGCTCAACTTCCTTGAATGCTAGCCCATCAATTTCTTGTAATTTCATCATTTTAACTCTATAACTAGACTTAATTTTTCAACTTACTCAAGGTCATCACTATCTTGGGTATTCATCTTCTCGCAATGTTATCATTAAAGCTCATTAAAAAATAATCTTCATATTTCTGTAGAATGTCTTCTCATATTCTTCCAACGAGCTAGGAGGAAGAATTATAGTTCTATAACAGATTGTGTCTTTTGAACTTCTCCAAAAGCTCATGACCTTCCACCTTTAACCAATATTATGTAGTTTTGTGCTATACATGGACATCAACAAATATTGAAATGCATATGAAAAATTTATACACCTTGCTAAGCCCATTTTTGATGCTACAATAAAATTACTTTACTGCTAAGAATGCCCTTGAAAAACCTTGCATTTTATAGTCACTAAGATGGCACACAACTAGATTGTCACAAATTTCATGCAATTATTATGCTTCCAAATCGATTCACAACCAAACATAGACTAATTTAGTCATATAATAGCCTTGGAATAGTTATATAATGCCTTGGATGATTTATAAGGAGGATATTTCATTAAAACCATGAATTACCATTCTGATACGATTGGACGAAACCCTCGGAAAAATGTCGAGAGAGACACCTCGAATCCTTAATGAAAGCATGAAATACCTGAAGAAACCTTTTCATGAGGTCGGAAAAAGTAACATTTATATTTTCAAAAATTTTCATTGGTTGAATTTTGTGTTTGAAGCTTTTCACTCCAAGAAACCATACTCCAAGGTTTAAGAGACTGTTCATGTTCAAGAGATAACAAACACACATTTTACTCAAAATTTTGATGTAATTCTCAATTTGTAACTTCAAGAGATCTTTCTCAGTCTTCTTACGAACAATTGTAACCGTGGGTAACATGTTAAGATACTTTGGAAGAGTTTATCATCCATTAAGGATCCGAAACACTCGATGTGTGGCTTACCTTGTCTACTTAGCACATGGTCCCGGGTTTACCTTTCACATACATCAAAAAATATTGCAAGACCATTATTCTTATACATGAAATTCATAGAGAAAGTACATACATGTAGGTTCTCTTTGTCTTACTTCAAACGATGCCCATTTTCTTGTCAATCCCTTGTATTTTGCCACAAGAAACTACTACACTTTCTCAACCTTCACAAAAACATAAGCCTTCATTTGAACTTGTAGAAGATGACAAAATTTTTGTAAGATGACACTTGATTTGAGTCCATGGAAGTCCTCCACTATTTCAACAAGTGATCACATTCTGTGTTATCCATTTGGTAATCACAAATCTCTATGGGCCTTCAATTTTTAATGGAGTTATATCTAGTTTATGATATCTATTTAACCTTTTCATTTTTTTCCATCTTGCTCAACTAATACTATGAGTCACTACATTGGGAAATATGATTATATATTTTGGACACACTTCCATGCTTCTACGAGATGAGAACATATCTTTACACTACAAACCTTATCTCACTTTTAGGTTTTCAATTTTTTTCACTAGGTATCCTAACACACTAGAAATTTGAAAATCCTACTATGAGACATGCTTCACAATTGGTACACTTGTCTTGTGAAACACCTATAGAAGCTTCATTAAGGGCATAATAAACATTATTGAAATCAGAAACAGTGCATCCATATGCTTAAACCATTTTGGAACTTCATATGCTCGGATGGAGCTCAGATATGCTGATCAAGTCACCTTACAATTAATGCACAAGAACCTCTTGAGCCACTTAATACTTCACTTGATTTAAAAAATAGGTAAGGATTTCGGGAGAACCAATTCATCTTAGCATATCTTGATATCATACACGAACAATACTTAGAAGGAAGTCATAATATCACATACATGCTTATATGTCATAATCTACCCGAGGAATGGATTCATAATTTTAACTTAGAAAAGGTTTTATATTATTTTGAGGAGCGTAAAAATATTTTTCAAGTGATTTAGAGTCATAAAAATCATGTTAAGTCTATAAAATAAAAAAGGAGCCCGTAGAGATAGAAAATCTTGTGAGAAAAATGCTCATAACTTCCTTATTTCTCAACCAATTTTCCTCAAAATTTCTACAAAAATCATGCTCAGATTTATCTTAAAAAATTAGTTCTATGATTTATCCAGAAGAAGGAACTATATTTTTTATTGGGTGATAAGAAGCTAGACTGCTTATTTTGCACTTCTCAAAGAACCCGTTTTAGAAAAAATTGAATAAATTTAAATCCCTATTTCAAAATCTAATGAAATTTGGCATGAAGCACTACAAGAAACCCCTCTACACATTCCATATGTTGGTTAGCCATAGGTTTTCCTATATAGCTCAGACCAATTTCATTTTCCTTAGTAAACATTGTTAATCCTTAAAGGTAACTTTGGTTAACCTTTAAATTTTGCCACTAGGAGCTAAAATAAGCATCATTTTAGCTCACAATTGCCCTATCCAAAAATCCTAGGCTAATATCATTCTTATATTACCTTTTCATGACCTATACCAACTTATCAAACCTCACCGGACTTTAGAAACATGCCTAAATGAACTAGTTACAAGCGTGACTTATACCAACCGACTTGGAACTCACTCGAATAGCTCTTGACCATGATGACACCATCATATATGACGTGTAGAATCTTTGAGTCAAGCATTCCAACCATGTCCATGATTCTAATGGACTCTCGGCTCCACAAACAAAACTTATAGAACACTAAGACCATCTTGAAGAACATCAATGATAAGGCACTACCAATCAAATTTCATTCCTCGATCGAGATTCACTTCAAAAATCATTGATTTACCATAAATTCCACTTGACATCAATGACAACACCAATGACCAGAGGTTCAACAATTCCTACGTTGGAGAATAATACAAATTGACAAGGATAATTGCAAATTAGGTTTGTAGAAGGTCGATTTTGAAGATTTGTAGGTAGTCAAAAGTTGAGATAGTTTAAAGGCTTATTTTGATCATCATAGTTTTCAAGAGCATATTGACAGACCTTGTAAGAGTTTCACATAATACCGACATCAAAATCAAGTGTAATGATTGCAAAGTGGATAGTTTTGTATGATGTCATTTCTTCCTCCTTGTATGAGTTGAAGACCAAGAAGATGAAAGGTTTAGGAAGTGAAAATGCAAGAGGGGTAAGTGGATGTCTCTCTTGAAGAAATATTTTCCTTAATGTGTAAAAGGGATTGTGTTGATGAAAATACTATTGAAGGTGTTGTAGGACATGAAAAGGCATGAAAATCAAAGTGTGTCTAATGACTTGATGACTGTAAATTTTTAGTAGTTTGTATGCATGAAAAATAATATGGTTGAGAGGATTATCTGAGATGAGAAGCTTGAAAAAATGTGTATGAGAAATAATCCTTGAGTGAGGTACTTTCAAGAGCATGAAGTGATGAGAATAGAGGTGAATTAGGAGGGTGAAAAGAGAAGATATAAGAGCTGATTTAGAGGTCACAACTTGTTGTGTAAGACAACAAATTAAGAGTGATCAAAACATTGTTAGAAGCCTAAGTTTTTGTTTAGAAATTAGGGAGTTGAATCTTCCTTGCAAGTTTCAGCTTAGAGAAGATCAAGTGGGAGCTTTATTGAAGTTTTTGGAGTTGTGGCTTTCAAGCAAGTAGTGGCTTGCAAAAGGTCAAGTGGTAACTTGAATAAATTTTAGAGTTGTAGCTTCAAGTTGAGTGGATGCTCATAGATGAAATCCTTGTAACCTTTATAGGATAATTTTTCCAAGTTAGTGCATTGATTTCAATGGGTTTTTCTCCCTTGAATGGTCTCCCACATTAAACCTAGTGTTCTTTTGTGTTTTTTTACTTCATACACATGGTTTAATGTCATTATTCTATCATGGTTATTGATGATCTAGATTGAATAGCTTACTAAGTTTGTGAAGAGTTTTTATAAGCACTGATTCACCCCCCATTCTTAGTGCTGAGTTTTACAACAATTAGTATTAGAGCCTTCTCCTCTTAGAAAAATCTGAATAGATTAGAGGATATCCTTGATGCACAAACATGGGTACACTAGCTGAAGTAGTTCTGAAAAAGAAAGTATGAGATTGCTCAATCCTTGATTGATGGATTAAAGAAGGAAATCAATCATATGGAATCTGGTCTTGGTCAATTCCTTAAAGAGATGGAATCTATAGTTGAAAGTGTGTTAAAATATTTTAAGGATAAAGAAGATGCTTTCCTTCGACATGAATAAGAGTTGAGAAGATTGAATGTTGAATTAGAAGATGCAAACAATAGACGAAAATGTATGGAAAGTTGGAGAAGAGCTCGAATTTCTGGATGGAATTATGGATAGTCAAAGAGAAGCATGAGACAAGATATGAATAGGATTCAAAGGAGAGCCTATGAATAAGTGTGAATAATAAAAGGCTGGTCCTAGCAGACAAACAACCATGAAGGAGGCCAAAGAGATAAGATCAAGAAGGTATAAATCAATTAGACAACCAAATGCATCCAGGTATGAAAGAAACTTTAATGGCTATTATTTTTCTTATCATAATTTTAGACATAGAGCTAAGGAATGTAAAAATCATGTCATGGATGAACATCCATGGAGAGATTACAGAGATGAGTACTCAAGGAACATCACCTATTTCAACTATCAAGAAAAGGGACACACTACCAAATATTGCTTAGATGAACCATCTAGTCAGTTTTGAGAGAAGAAGACTTAAGAGGCATGAACAAGATAGTATGCTACAATTGCAATAAGGTTGGGAACTTTTCTAAGAAGTGTCATGTTCATAAAGCTACTAATTTTGGGTGGAATATTAGTCCACATCAATCTAGAAGAAAGAACAGTATTATTTGTTTTAGTTGTCATGAACATGGACATTTTGCAAGACATTTTCATCTAAATGAACATTCTAAGGACAACAACAAACTTCATGCATTAAAAGGACAAGGTAATAAGGTATTCAAAATGAAAACTAATTCTAAAAATGAGTCCAAGTCAGCCATGTCTGAGAGAGCCACTAGAAAGAAGAATATGAAGTACATATACAAGGTCAAGGAAGTCAATTCTATATTTGAGGAAGTAAATAATGACAAGAAAATAGTATGGAAACATGATGCGAGAGAAAGGATAATAAATGACGGTTATAGGAGAGGTTAGTTCAAACAAGGCATCAAAATATGATGATCAATGGAAAAGGAATGTAGACAAGCCTAATGAAATCCAAGTATAAATCTTACCCCTAGTAGTGACAATACAAATGTATGAGATGCATCATGTGTTTTTTAGGCATCCATTCAGAATAAGAAGACATAGGTGATGAAATTTTCACACCTAAAAGTGCATCCAAGAAGATTGATAAGGTCTCAAGGGAAAGAAGAGAAAGGATAGATTCATCATGTTTCTTTGATGACTATTTATTGTTCTAAGGGGACATAACAAGCATGGTGTGCCTACTCTAGGCTTATAGAATGCATTAACTACTTGAAAGAATCAATGTATGTTCTTGGAAGTGAGTTACCATTAGAAAAATATAATCAAGGTCTTCACAATAGTGAAAATTATGAAGAGTCAAGAGGTATGTTGTATAACTCCTTATAAAGTCATTATGTCCGATTGGTCTATATAAATTGCTTGAAGATCTCATTTTAATATCCAAGTAAAGGAAAGAGTATGCATTAAATCCCAAGGTCCGTGTGTTGTCATCACTAGTAGATGTTTTCAAAGTTAAGCTTCAAAGTAGAAAATGGTTACATTATATAATTCACCTAAAATTCTTGACATGTTTGATAAATAGAGTCATCCTCAAATAAGGTAAGGTTTTGAGAAAGTTCCTGTGATCCCATCCTTGTGTGGTTTTCCTATTCTATCCTAGATTAGTTCATCAAGCTCGATCAAATATGTCATGATAGAAAATGATATCCACTTTAGTGTTCAAAAGCAGAGCTACGAGTAAAGTAAACCTTAATGAGCCGTCAAGGTCCGCACTAGTCATGTCTCGAATCTTAGTTGATAGTCCCTATCATAAATAAACATGAAAAGATTGTCAAAGCTTTCTCTTGAAGATGGTTGAGTATCTAGTTTTTTTCTTAATCGGTATGGGTGTGGATACTTATCAATGTACATATGTTATGGTAGTTGTCAAAGAAAAGGCCCCTAATCTTAATAATAAGTACAAAGACTAGAAAATCAAGAAGCAAATGTATGGTTTCTTGCTAATCAAAGTGAATAAGATATAAAGGCTATGAGAGTGTGGTATGTTATGTAATATAGTTGTTCATTCATCAATGAAGAAGAGATAAAGACTCTTAGGATATCGAGAGGACAGGTTGGAGTCGATCAAGAAGGCTCACATGATATCTCATCAAGTTCATCAAAACTATCAAGCCTTCTACACAACTTTGTGAAATATGAAGTGAAGCTAAATCAGAAGAAAATTTGAGGGAAAGCACAATGAAGCCCATGATACATATGTTCATTATGTTTTAAATACATTCATCTTACTTAGAAGATGTAAATAAGAATTGTCATGTCTGCTTAGGTTATCTATCTTAGTCGTCAAACACAAAGTCATGAATGAAATGAACATTAAGAAGTCCGGAACAAGTCCTTGAGTCTTAATAGAGTAACCCAACCATGAAGAGGATATATAAAAGGTTGCAGTAGCCATCGAGGAGAAAGTATTTAGGGTATAATTAATAGAACAAGGAATAAATGTCTAACCAGATGTGAATAAGGTGCTCTGTATGATATTGAATTTGTATCCCAACATGATTAAGAAAATATTGTTATTAAGGGATTAGTGAACAAAGATGTAATTCCACCCAAGAAAATTGTTGTAATCTTCAAGCCATCAAAGTATGTCATACATAGCAAAGAAGAGAGTTACAAAGGTCTAAAAAGATGTGTATGAGTGATCTAATGGGGTAGTATGAGTTAAAACATCATAGAATTGTGTTTGCAGTTTGATAGAGGTATGAGTGGAAAATTGAAGGATATTCATCAATCTCATGGAAGAAGAAAAGAGATATGTGTGTCTCAATACATCAACGTGAGGTTCTAGCCATTGATAAACTCTCTATAGATACAAATAAGGGAAGTAAGTCAAGAACCAACAAATAGCTCTAGAGTATCCTACTCAAAGTGTTAGAGTTTAAAGAAATGATCTTATCCCGATAAAAGGATTCAATATGATCCTATCTTCAATGCTCAAAGAATAACATATATAAATATAAGAATGTACTTGAAGTCTTAAGAGGTGAAGGGTTGATTTCAAACTTGTTGATTTAATTTAATTTGGATTTTAATTAAATCTACGAGGATATTGCAAAGTCACTATTGAAATAAATCTTTCAAGTAAAGAAATGAACAAGAAACTAAGATTTAAAGTATGAAACCCTAAGCAAGAGTATGGAGAAAGAATACTTAGTTGATTTATGCTCACTTAGGATGGATCTAAAGCTGGAAAAGTGATGCATATACTAGGAAGTGCGTCGTTACCACACATGATAAATTATGACAGTAAGAACGAAGCCGAACACGGGGCGTTTGGGATAGGGAAAGGGCTCTGGGGCCTTTGGAGACCTCTTACAGGTGTCTGTGAGTGCATAGAGGCTCACGATATGGTTTCGATGTGTCGTAAGGTTGTCACAATTAATTCATGCTGGTCACCTGTTATTCACACCTCGATCGTTGAGGGTACCTATAACTGCAAAATAGAATCTCACCTGCACAAGCCCATGAACCACATCAAAAAAAAAAGAAAGATGCAATATGGGGATTTAGATTGACCTCGATGGTCACTCCCGAAAGTGAACTTACAACTAAACACCGCACTACATCTCAGGAATCCATGTAGTTTGGTGTGTGTGTGTGTGTGGAAATGGTGCCTAAGATGCCCTAGTGCAAGTTGCACTTGATAGTGGACTAGATCTAGAATGTACCAATGTATAACATGTGTGGATGGAATAAAATGATATTTCCACTTCCTATGCATTATATTAAGAAGTATGCAACCTTTATCCCTTGAATGAATGCTAGATAAATGCCTTTAGTGCTCTTTAGTGCCTTTGGATGCAAACTTGGGTGATAATTGATCGGAAAACAAGTGTTTTATTTTTCCACTTTTAAACGATTTCAAGGATATTCAATTTTAATCAACTTAAAAGGATTGTATACTTCCAAAAATTGATCAAAATATGATTTAGGACTGAATTCAAACTAAAATTAAGTTTGTAATTTACTCAAAATTTCATTGTTCGTTCGAAGCCCCAAAAATCATTGTTTCAGATTTAATTGATTTTTCCAATTTTATCAATTCTGATTATAATTGCATCCATATTCATATTTTTAATGTAAATTAATTTCAATTATCAGAAAACTAAAATTAAAAATAGAACACAACACCATATTGTTTACGGGGTTCGGAATTCCTACGTCCCCGGTTAAGTACGTAGTGAACCGATCCATTAATAATGTTAAAAATGTAAATACAATAACATTTACATTAACCAATAATGAATCAAAAAACCTAAAAAAATTTGTTTCAGACCTTCGAAGGACATTAATGGAGCTCAACCTCTATCCTTCACCTTCCTGATCCACTTGTAGCAGTGTCTCCCTTTGGTTCTACGCCTTTGTGTGACTTTAATAGAAAATAAATCTATCACAAAAGATCCAAATTGGATAAATTATCACACCATTGCAATCGTCTCAAATTTTTAAGAAACTTTCATATATAACTCGAGATCTGGAAGTGAGCAGAAGTGCCCCAAAATTGCACTTTTCCAAAACTGCCTCCTTATTCCCTTGACACAGACCTGACACTTGTCCATTACAAATACAAGTGAGCTTTACTTATACCACTTACAAGAGGGTGGCAGGTTGGTAAGGCCTCTTATATTTTTAGATGAGGTGTTGGGTTCAAATCCCCCTTCCATAGGTTTAGGTGCCCAATTTAGCCATTGACCCCACATTTGGTGGGAAAGGGATATGATAAGCCTTTAAATAGCTTTTTGTCCACAAAATCCTCCTTATCCCATGGGATTAGGCTTATTCCCGTGGAATGGATTAAATAAAATATTATTATTATTATTTTAAATCCAAATCCACTAAAAACCTTCCAAGTTTCACGCCCATAATATGCCATTTGTCTACGTCAGAGTGTGCCACATCATCATTTGACCACAACTTTGACTATGCATATCTTTCGCATACGAACTCAGATTTGGTCCGTTCAAAATGTGTCAGAAAGATTACGATGAGATCTATACCATGGAACTAATTTTAAAAAAATTAAAATACCATCAATTTTTCCTTGTCGCTTAATTGCCACGTGGAACCTTGCCATTGGTCCACTTGTTGACATGTTGACCAAAGTCAACTTCCTGTTGACTAAAATTTGACCAAACATAACTTGAGTTGAGTGTCTATTTTTATGTTATTATAGTCATCGAAATATCTCTGAAGGATCTACTACAATGACATGGTTTAGGAAATTTTAGGAAAATTTTGACGTTGAAAAATATCCACGATCGATAATAGTATATGCTTAGTGATTGGTCCTCATTTTGATCACATAACTATGTATTTATATGATTCCCTTGTTTTAATTTCATAATTAACAACGAGAAGGCCGACTCACAAGTGAAAAATATTCCCAAAAGATAAAAGAGGCCCAAAAGAAGTGAGTAAGATAGTTGTGAACCATTAGTTTTATTACTTAGGAATCACGTAAATGATAGTGTGATTTTAGGACCTATAAATGCACCCAAGTGCGTGATTTTGTGTCTACATTTTCCCCACTTTATGTTTTTGAGTGAATAATCTATAACATAAAGTAGATAGAAGATGTGTACCTGATAACCATGTAGATTATACGGTGAAATGTGTGCCGATTGAACAAGTGAAGTGTAGAATGATGCAAAGTGAAGCATGGAAAATAGGAAAGGAAAGTGACCCTAGGGGTGAAACATATGCGTATTAAGGACAGGACCTACAAAATAAGAGAGAAAGAGTAGTCATAGTTATGCATATGATAAATCTATGTGAAGTATGCATAAGTATGTAGAAGTGTGCAATTGATACGTAAAAGTGTAAAAGGATAAAAATATGTCTGAAATGTTGTGAAGATAGAAAGTATGTCAAAGCGTGTATAAATCAATGGAAAGGAAATGTTAGTAAGCATAAGTAGTAAATGATGAAATAATAGAACCTATAATGTGTGAGAGTAGTAAAGGTAGATGCCCCAGGAGCCTTAGTAGGAATGGTAAAAGCTATAATTCCAAGCATCATTGTAGCATGTAGAAACATGCAAGAGATTTGCATTCACAACTAGAGACCAAGTGAACACGCATGTGTATATGATAAATATAATGACATACTGAGTATCCGGATAACATAGTAAGAAAAGTGCAACATGTAAGTAGTATAAGCTAGCAAGAATAGATGAAATCAAGATATCCGAATGTAATGTATGTGTGTGATGGAATGGTATGCAATGTGTGGAGATGGTAGGAGAAACGTGTCCCCAACAAATGTGTATGAGATGAGGTTCATTTTTAAATTCCCTCTCGGTAGTCTAGAATGAACCATAGAACAAGAGTGCATCATTGGGAAATGGTTTGAAAATGTGCACTAGAAAGATAGATCATGAAGTATAGAGTGTGAAGAGTGAATGTGGTGAGGTTTATTTAAGATTTAAACCCTCAAGCAGTGGAGTATGAACCATGGAACTAGAGTGCATCATAGGGTAATGACGATACAATGTGTATGTATCGATGGTTATGAAAATGTGTAAGCATGCTTAGAAATAGGAAATATGAAGCATAGAGAGTATTGTTAAAAATGATAGACAAATCATGATATTAAGAGGCGAGGGTGAGTAAGGGTGATGACCCCCAAGTGTGTGATGAAGAGTAAGCTATTTGATGATAGTGAAGAGCAAGGATCCTCCACCCGATATCCGAGGTGATAAAGGTGTGTGACCATGCTCTAAGATCAGTGGTATATAAGAGTGACAATGTACATGTGAAGGAAAGTTATGTAGTGAAGGAGGTGGTGAACACCTATGTGAAGGGGCTGCCCTAGTAGGGGACTTAAGGCGATGAGATGGAATAGTGGACGGATGAGGATGAAAAGGTAATAAAGTAGGTCATGTGTGAATAAGAAAGCTAGGTGTAGAACATGCCTTAGATTTGAGAGGACTAAGATACCTATATGTTCAAACTGGTGGAAGAATTTCATCAAGAGGAGGGAGAGGCAATGTTATGCATGGTGGAACACTTTTAATAGTAATAATTTGTATATTGTGAATGAAATTTAGACACATATGATGCATGGAGGGAATTTATTAAGTCGTGCAGAGACAAGGAATACCTAAGAGCATGTCATAGCCTTTGATCGAAGGTGCCATAGTGAAAGGAAAAAGCATGATAAGAGGCCCAACAATAATGAGAAGCTTGATCTAGCCAAGAAACTTAGGAACTTGATATGTGATATTAGATAATGGAAATTTGATAGCCACAAGAATTGAAATAGAGCACACACCAATAGGAGATGCAGGATGGATCATGGTGTTCTTGATAGTGTATGGACCAATGGAAGCGTTGATATGTAATGAATTAGATGTGAAAGTAGCATGATAATCGTGATCTAAAAATGAAATGGTTGGTGGCGATGCATCAACAAAAGTGAAAAGGAAATCAAGGGGGCCGATGAAGGAGGAGGAACATCTCGGTATGTGTGATCAACATAAGAATCTAGAGCTTGTGTGTCATGCTTGGGAAAAGGGTCTTTAAATATTTTGAGCTTTTTGTTATCATTGACCAGCGTAGAAGTGGATGGATGGGAGCTAGAGTGCATTATTATCAATAAGATCTTGTATGATATGTTTTAACTTGAAGTAGTGATCTCGTAGAATTGATGATCCCTCCTAAATCCTATGTAAACCCCTATTTTTTCATGTCATCATTTTTCACTAAGTATGATATTATCATTTTGTAATTAATACTTTAGTATATTTTGAAAGGAAGTTTTGTGCATAACCTTGTTATTTTCATCTTATGTATGCTTCTTCAAAATGTGTTAAATGGATCTTTATGTTTTATTAACAATGTGTTTGAAGATAATATCTTAAGCCATCACAAGACTCAACTATAGACCAACACATGAATCACTCATGCACTAGTGTAGGACTCGCTTTAAAGCTGCAAGGGACTCACTCGAGCACTAATACTGATACTTGCTTGGAATGAAGAACTCACGCAAACGATTCAAATGTCTTAGATGGAAAGATGGTGAGTTGATATATACGGTACATGAGTTGACACGATGAGAGGGGTATGAAATGTGGGCTATCATCTTATCCATCATGTGGATTATGAGGACCATGCAAGATCGACTTAACACCAGTTGATTGAAGATGTGGAGTAGAAAAACAAAACAAATAATAGACTTATAATCATCATGATTATAGGGATCTAATGCATGATATTTGACATCTTTTGGCGTTGATTAATTATCTCAACTAAGAGTTGACAAGGGATTCATATATAGTTAACAAGATGAATATGATTTAAATGTGGCATGCACTAGTCCTTCCACAATTGTAACTCCTCAAAAAAATTATTTGTTTTCATAGATATATTTTAGTTAAGTAGTTATAATTATTGAAAATAATCAGTCCTCTTCTAGAGTGACTAGGAATGCTCTGGATATAAAATATCATCTATAGTAAGATTAAAAAAGTTAGTTTGATGATTGTTGTAAAATAAATTCTTCCATTCAATAAAGTGCTTGATTCAAGGATAACTCGACTTGTGTGATTTACAACTTTAAACTGGATCAATGAGAAGGAGCAAGGGCCACTCCTCCCCAATGTGAAGGGAACATCTCTTGTTTATCTCATCTTTGTTATTTAGCATTTATTTAATTTACCAGAATTTCATTGTTTTTAGTATTTTCAATTTTGAGTTTAGTAATCCTCTATTTTATCAATAGAATTCATTTCTTTATAGAATTTAGCATAGTATTTGATTAAGTTTGTTAGTGAATAAGTATCGAGCACGATTTCAACCGTTTCCTTTGTTGAAAATAGCCATGGACACCACCCTGGAATGAAAATTATGAGATAAATAAAGTGTGAGTATCAACGACACTCGTCACTTTGGGGCCGTTGTCGGGGGAATCTTAAGGTGTTAGTAAAAATTAAAGTATTAACTTGAAGTACTACTTGATGGCTTGGTAAGTTTCCATTTAGAAAATTTCTTTTCCATAAATATTTCTTTTGAAGTAAAGATATTTTAGTGACAACAAGGTTCTTTTTGTGTTTTGAAGTATGTGGAACACAAGCAATCAATTAAGCATAAGTAGTTAGGAATCACCCTCAGTATGGTAGGATTTTATGTTTAGACCTAGAGACCATAGAGGTAGATTTATTAGAATCAATTTACAAAAACACCCTTAAAACCAACCCATGGAACAAGTAGTTCAACAATAAAGGATAGATGGTGGAGTGGAAAACCCCAATGGTGTAAATAATGAAAACCCTCCACTTGGAAGGAAATTCACCTATCCCATATAACTGGACCCTAATGATCAATCCCCCATGAAGAATATATCTCCTTCAATTCTACCAACCTTTAGGGGACTAGTCTCTAGAATATCTTGACCAATTCCTATTTAAGTTCAAAGTCTTGTGCCAGACCTATGATTATACCTCGAAACCTAAAAATGTAAGCTATTTCCTTCACCTTTAAAGAACACATCCATTAAGTGGTTCATGGCTTAAACTCTAACTCCATCCACAATTGGAAAGATATGGAAACACTTTTCTTAGATAAATACCAATATTATTGTAGGGTGAGGGACATGAAGGAATAAATCTTTAGGATACAACAAAAGGAGGATGAGAGTGTTGATGACTATCTTGATTGGTTCCTCTTCCTTCATAGAAGGTGTGGCACTAGTTTTGATACCACTCTCTGAAAACTTTATTCCTTAAGTGATGGGAGGATTTTCACTATGAAAATTTTCCCTAAACTTCCCTAAATTGGACCATGCTGAAAAAGGGCTTATTGAGACCTTTCCGATAGTATGTTGAACTCCGAAACTTGAGTTCATATGCAAATTCTATCGACATATCCGGTCGAAGATGAGCCTCAAATAAGGTCAACTCTTAGTCAATAGGTCAACCGGTGGACCAATGACAAGGTGACACGTGGCAGTTGGTGATGAGGAAAAATTGATGGTACTGTAATGTTTCAAAATCAGTTCCATGGTATAGAGCTCATGTAAATGCAAGCTTTCCAACGCATTTTGAGCGGACCTTAATGCGAGTTCTAAAATCACGAAAGATATGCATAATCAATATTGCGATCAAATGATGACATGGCACACTCTAACGTGGACAAATGACATATTATTGGCGTGACACTTGGCAGGTTTGTAGTGGATTTAGATTTTAAAATAATAATTTTAAAAATCTATTTAATCCATTCCATGTGAATAAATTCAAATCCCATGGTATATGGAGGATTTTGTGGCTAAAAAAGCTATTTTAAGGCTTATCTTATCTCTTTCCTACCAAACGTGGGGTCCATAAAATGGCTAAATTGGGCTCCTAAACCTATGGAAGGGGATTTGAACATTTTCCAAAATATTAATCAGCCTTACCAAGTCGCCACTTTGTAGCAAGTGATAGAGAAGGAGATCACATCTATTTAAACTTGGAATTTTTTTGGTAGGTTGGAAAGGGGGACAGCAAGGACCATTTTGTAGAGATCACAATTTTCAAGGAACTTATGGTTCGAATTAGGACTTGGTGTAAAAATAAAAGTTGTTCAAAATTCTGAGAGCTTTCCAGAAAGGTAACTTTTGTTGCATGAAGTGCTATATATTTTTCTGTGTAGGCATTTTTTCCATCGCAGTTTCACAGAACATGCACGAGGGGCAAGCAGAGATCTGTATTTTGCATCCACTTCTGATCCGAATCAGACCATGAAGTAAAAGGGGAAGTTTTTAATAATTTCCTAAAGTTTCCATAAATGTAAATCTTATCTATATATGTCTTTTATATTTCAAGTTGTAGACGTTTTTTGAACGTATTTGCATAGGGAACAAAGTCGGAAGAAATCTTCGTAGGAGCAAAACACGGATGAACTTGGGAATGATTATGGTAAATTGCAGAATTCCTTGAGGTTTGAATCAGCTCATTTGTAGGTATAAATTTATGTTAAGTCAAGATTGAAGGGGTATTGTACTTCATTGGACGTTTAATGGATCGATTCACTTTTTGTGAATCCGGAGATGTAACCGGGTGAACTCCGTTATCAATTTCTTGTTTTGTGGATTTGTGCATTTCATTTTTAAAAGATTTTTATCAGTTAAAATTCATCATTGGATTAATTTTATTAATTGATAAAATAAGTATAAAACTGGAGTAAATGGATTGAAGGAACTTTAGATCTTATCCATAACCATATGACAAGATTTGAATACACTTATCATCTTAGATTCAAATGTCGGTTTGAGTGTATGATTAAAAATCAACTATGAAGTAAAATGGATTTGTATTAGATTCAAGTGATTCACTTAAAGTTGAAAAATCAGTGAAAACTTTATTCCTTAAGGGATTAGATGAAGACACTTTGGAGGAAGCCTTTAATCTTATGGGAAAAGGAGATATGAACAAATTGGAATTCACTGATATCATTGACCTCTGTAGGAACTACTCCCAAACTCACCCAAACCTTCAAAAACAGAAAGGAAAAATTTCCAATGGTGACATATCCAAACTAAGAGAATAAATTACAAATTTAAGAACATATCTCTTGATCGGCTTAACACAATTATGGATAGGGAGAAAGATAGGAACATAGAGCCATTGTTCATATACTATCCAAGATGTAGGAATAAACATGGGCTTAAGGACTGTCCCTTAGATAAAATATACATCTACCTTGTTTGTGATCTAAAGCATGCCACAAACCAATGTGGATTACTTCCCTTGCTAAAGAATCATTTAAAATAGAATACACAAAATGAAGTTGAATTGAATTATGTGGCTCAAAGGCAAGGAGGGAATTTTCAATCAAATCAGAACTAGTCCTATGCATCAAAAACACAATGGGTTCCAAACCAGTGGAACACACCATGGTCATACCCCTAGCCTTGGGCTCAACAAGTCCCATAGGAATGGATTCCTAGTGGAATGCACCACCAAATTATTATCAGTAATCTGGAATCCAAACTCAAACATTCCATCATTCTAATAATTTAATCCTCAATTCTAAAAATAGTGGAATGCACTCCAAGGATAAGGACAAAAATATTATAACCAAAGAAGACCCTAGGGACAAAAGCCTTGTTGATTGGGCCTTCAACTAATGCCCCATCCGAAAAAACTACCCAACCACAAATTCTAGCTCAGATTGTGGTGAATACCCAAAATGTGAGGCAAGGTAACGCATCATACAACATTGAATCAAACAAAAATCACTGATAAACTTTATGGACATAAAAATATTTCTACATTCGGGGAAGGTTACCTCAAAACCATCATTTCCTATTATCGAAGAAGTCACGATGAAAAATAAAATAAGAAGAACCGAAAACCAATCCTATTGTTGTAGAACACACGAACTAAACTTAGATATTCCCATTCCATCTAAAATTTTGGAAAAACACAACACCGTAACCCATGAAAAACTAGAGTCAAAGTTGATTCAAGGATTAAGGAAATTGAGTATTGGAATCCCTCATTACAAGGATCTAAAGGAAATTACTAGAATTGAATAAAACCATCAAATAAATCTATTTTAAGACTTCGGGTAAAAGAAAGAATTAGCTAAAAACAATCCATGTTGATGGAAAACTAGCTAGCATATTGGAAGGGAATATGACCCCTCCAAAATATGGAGACCCTAGGAGTCCAATTGTTACAGTTTGTATAGGATATGTGAAGATTCCAAATGTTTTAATTGACTTAGGATTTTCTATTGATGTGATGACCAACGACACCTTGCCTACATTGTCTCTCTCCTAAACCGAATCAACCTCATTAGTGTTATAAATGGTAGAACATTATGTAGCCAAGACAAACAAGATTATAGAATATGTGACCATAACCATTGAGTCATGGGATTATTTAGTAGATTTTATGGTCAGTTAAAATGAAGAATAAGAAAATTAGATACCCTTTTATCTAAGGATGCCCTTGGTTGCCAATGTTACCGCTCATATTGATTCTGAGGAATAGGAAATATGGTGATTACAAATGGACATGATTCAAAGAATTTATCCATTTATCTAGCTACAAAACCCTTTGCTACGAAGATAAATAATGGTGGAAGGATGATACAGATGAATCAGAAGATATGGTTTCATCTCTAGCCATGGTCATAATTCAGAGAACATTCAGAACAAATTCTGAATGGTGATCATGAGTCCTATCTTTGGACTATGTATAAATCCCTGTGCTTCAACAAAAATCTTGTACTGATGACTATGAGTCCTATGCCACAACTTGATTAAAACAAGAGATGACATGATGAATAAAAATAATCAACCTAACATCTTCCATTTTTCACGAAACATAGATTTGATCGAGTTTGTCTCTCACAACATCACCATCATTCAAAGATTAATTCCCCATAGGTTCTTATTAAATGCATTATTGACAAAGTACTCCGTTGTAGATTCTCTCGACCTAGATATCAAGCAATTACCCATTTTTCTAGGAAAAACATTGATAGTCAATAGTTGGTTGACTAGTCAGGAAGAGAATACCCTATTTAAAATTTTATGCTCTCATCCTCAAGCCTTTTCTTGGGAATATAGTGACATGAAAGGTATTCACCCCAATATTTGTACACACCATATTTACACAAATAATTCCAAAGCAAATTGACAACCAAAAAAATGGATAAACCCTACCTTGAGAGACATTGTAAAAATGAAGAGAAACTCCTTAGGGTGGGATTAATTTATCTAATTTTAGATAGCCAATGGGCTTTTCCATTAGTGATAGTTATTAAAAATAATGGAAAATGGAGAAGTGCTGTGAGGATTATAGGGAGTTAAACAAGGAAACTCATCGAGATTATTTTCCTTTACCTTTCATTGATCAAGTCCTAGATAATCTATGCGGAAAAATTTATTTCTCATTCCTCGATGGGTTCGAGTGGGTAAAATAAAAAAATAGTAGCACCGGAGGATCAAGATAATTACTTTTACTTTCTCATGGGAACATTTTCTTACATGGTATTACCTTTTGGCTTATGTAATGCTCTTGCCACTTTTCAAAGAGCCATGTTAGCAATATTTTCTGATCTCACTCATGATTGTGTTGATATTTACATGGATGATTTCACTATTTATGGAGCAACATTCCAAGAGGAAATTGAAAATTTAGAAAAAGTACTCTCTATATGTGAGAAACATTAGTTATCCTTAAACCATGAATTTTTTTATTCATGATGAAGCGAGGATAGTCTTGGGCCATCATGTTTTAGATGAAGGAATCAAGGTAGATCCTTACAAGGTTAACATCATTGTAAAACTTCCATCTCTCAAAAATCAAACAAAAGTAAGAATATTTCTCGGACATCTTTAGTTACTTATAGAAGATTTATTTTGATTTCAGTAAGATAACTTCTCCATTATTTTCTCTTTTAACAAAAGACTCTGAATTTGAATGGACATAAGCATGTCAACAATCCTTTGACATTATCAAGGAAAAGTTAACAAATACCCAATATTAAGAGGTCCAAATTGGAATCTTCAATTTCACATACAAATAGAAGCTTCCAATGAAGTAGTAGGGGATGTACTTGGAAAATAAGAGGAAGAAGAAGCAATGCATGATATTTACTATATTAGCAAAAACCTTTCCTCTACTGAAAGGAATCACACCACCACAGAGAAGGAATTTCTTATAGTTGTTTATGCAATTAACAAGTTCCACCATTTTATCACAGGATATGAAGTGATTGTTCATACTGACTATTTTGATATTAAGTATTTAATGAATAAACCTTTAGTACATGGAATAATTATAAGGTGGTTGTTATTACAAGAGTTTAACATCAAAATTATTGATAAACTAGGGAAATCAAATGTGGTGGCGAATTTCTTTCAAGGCTAACCATTTCAGGTACTAGAGGAGTAGGTCAATGATGATTTTCCAGATGAAAATTTGTTTGCAATTTCCATTGTCTCTCCTTGGTTTGCTAGATATGGATAACTACTTGGCTACAGGGAAGTTCCCAACTTTCTTCACACATAAACAAAGAAAGCAATTAATTAAACAAAGTGTGATGTATACATGGTTAAATGGAATATTTTTAAATGTGGACCTGACCATGTACTACGTAGGTGTGTAGCTGAAGATGAGATCTTTGAAATACTCATAGCATGTCATGATGAGCCATCGAGGGGACATTATTCAATTAAAAGAACCATCCAAAAAGTTTTGGGAGCTGGTTACTATTGGCCTTATTTTTACAAAGATGTCAAAAATTATGTATGGAAGTGTGATCAATGTCAAAGGATGGGAAGCTAAAATTTACATATGAGATGCCACTCTAACCTCAGGTTATGTTAGAACCATTTGAAAAGTGGGGATTGGATTTCATTGGACCAATTGACCCAACTTATCAAGGGAAGGAGTACATCTTGGTTTGTATAGATTATGTTACAAAATGGGTTGAGGTGCAAGCTCTCCAATATGCAAGGGATGAAAAATTTGTAGAATTTTTATATGAACACATCTTCTAAAGGTTTGGAGCACCAAGATCCATTATTTCAGACCAAGGACCATAGTTTATGTCAGGTGTAATTAGTTCCTTTGTGGCAACATACCAGCTTAAGCACAAAAATCATCCCCATACCATCCACAATCCAATGGTCAAGTGGAAGTCACTAACAAAGAGTTGGAGAATATCCTAACCAAGACAATAGATATTTCAAGGAAAAATTGGGTTCAAAAGTTACCTGAAGTAGTATGGGCCTACAATACTACTTGGAAGACAACCACAAGATTCACTCCTTATGAGTTGGTTTATGGAAAGAATCCTATTCTTCCTATAGAATTTAAAATTTAGACCTTAAAAAGAACCTGTTGAAGTGGAAATTGATTTATCGAAGCACAAAAAGTAAGGATTATTTAACTAAATGAGTTGGATGAGATGAAATTATAAGCATTGCATCAAATAGAAATCATCCAACATCAAAATAAATTATGGCATGATAAACATATTAAGAAAAGGAAGTTTTTAAAAGGAGACTAGGCTCTTCTATTTGATTCAAAGTACAAGGACTTCAAAGGAAAATTACAAACAAGATGGATGGGTCCATACCAAATTGAAGAAGTCTTCAAAAATGGAACCATACAACTGATTCCAATTGATGGTGAAAGAAAATTAATGTTGGTTAATGGTCATAGATTGAGGTTATACCACAAACCATCATCTAAAGAGTAATTTCAGCACATGCTACTAGAAGATGTAGCTCTGAATTGTTTAGACAAAGTCTCTTTGTCCAATTCAACTTAGAGCTAAACTAGTTATCAATAAGAATAAATAAGAGATGGTTGAAAACTAGAAATGGAGGCCATCATTTTATGAAGTATTGATTGAAAACTAGAAGTGGCAGTCATTACTTCTAAAAAAGAAAAAAATATAATTGAAAAAAGTGTAGGTGGGTGAAACCCAACAATGGAGATCACCACCCTTGAATCATGCAATCAATAAATGAGGAACAACATGTGGAGAGATAAACAAAGAATAATTTAAATGTTGGTATGAGAATTGAATTGACAAGTGACAATTGATAAGGTATGTGCAATTACTCCTTTTTAAATGTTGTAAAGTTTAAATTATGAGGTGATCATTATTATGCTTGTGTGAATTGATGACTTCCCCCATTCCCAATATTCTCTCATGTACTGCATATGCCAATAAATCCGCCACTCATTCTCACAATAATCTCACAAATGTACCAAATTACTCTCCATCCATTCATTTTCTCATCATAATTCGTTAAACCTTACCCAATTTTTGTTGTTTCCATATAAAACCATTGTTCCCCCTATTTTTCCACTTTCCATCTTTGTCGCTTCACTCTTGCACTACTACCAGTCTTATTCTTATGCTAGCATAATTTCCATTCTTGCATCATTACATCCCCATTCTGTGCTTTAGCCCCTTCCAATTCTATGCAATTACTTTCTCTGTTTTAAGCATCAACCATGGGAATTAGACTTTGGCATGAACCAATAAGTTTGGTTGAATTGCTCTCGATACAAAATCAATGGAAATTTTGAGAAATCATGGTGGCTATATTTTACGGCTGACACATGAGGAATTTAATTCAAGAATGATAGAAGAATTTGCAAAGAACATTGAGGAGGGACATTCCAAGATAAAAGGTAAGAAAATTCTATTTATCCCTTCCATCATTAGTCATATTTCAGGAATTCCAGGAGTAGGGCAAAGTGGTTAATTTCAAGACCCTCTACTCTGAAATAATTAAAATATTTTTGTTGGAAAGAAAGAGAAATTAGAACTGGTTATGGATAATAAAGGGAAGGCTAAGGGCATAAAAATGGGTACTCTTCCTGAACCATGGGAAGAGGTAGCGAAATGGGTGATTAAATATTTCACATGTGAGGGTCAGTATGAGGTCATTTTAGGCCTTGTGTTAAGAATCCTTATCCACCTCCACCATGGTCAAGCTAAATCCCACAAAATTTTAATTTGACATAATTTATTATTCAACTCTATCTCCTCTGTTGCGAAAAAAAAATTGACGGGGTTCTTCTTACGAAATCCCAAGGCCTCATACACTTAATCGACAAACAACATTTTATCAAGAAACATCATGGCCTTAAGAAGTGGGTCAAATTCTAGAAAAATTATGCCCTAGAACCTACATTGGTTTTTTAAAAAGGGAAATCTACCTAAGAAATGCCAAGAAAACGTCTTAGGACATCAAGGCCTACTCAAACCCTCGATGAATATCAAATAGAAATTGGTCCTTCTCGGGAGGAACAAGGATCAACTGCCATCATAAAATTTATACAAAAAGACACCTCCAGTGTCTCCTCATTTGTATCTCCTCCATGCCCAATTTATGAGATGGAAATTAACAA